>JBAMJV010006289.1:0-85000 GCA_037951105.1 Echinarachnius parma | reverse complement strand
GATATTCTAGGATTTTGGGTGTACCTCCATTCTATCTCTATAGAAAAGTCAAAGAAGCCATAGTCAGAAAGATAAGTTGCCATAGTAACAGATGAATTCATATGGTTGCAGGAGATTGGTAGGCTACGAATAGTCTGTATCCTAATTACGTTGCACTTAATAAGGAGAAACGAGAGGTATAGCTGGGGGACGGGGGGATTGCCCCTTTTGGAATATTTTGTGCCCCCTCCTCTACCCTAAGCAGAGGCGGGGTCAATGTTTGAATGATTCAATACTGCTGGTTATTCTATTCCTTCATGTTGCCCCACCCCCCCCCCCCCCGACCTGACTCCCCACGGGAAACCCTACCCCCATAGTTTTTTCCTGGCTCTCCCGCCCCGTTTTATGTTTACCATGGCTACGCCGCCGTTGAACAATTCCTTCTTTAGGTCTAGCTAGCTGCCTATCCTCTGCAATTCTTGTTGAAAAACTATACTACCATATTTCTTCGACTGAGTTGAGAGGTGTGTAGACAATTCACATGTCCGCTCCGAAATTGAAGCCGTTATTTGTTGCCGTGGGACCGACTCCTTTTCGACTGCGATCTGACGGTTAGTGTTTATATAGTTTTTTTAATATAATTTATATTATTTATATATTTGTAAGGCTTTAAGTCATATTTCCCCCTGAAATACCGTTGCCTTGGTTTACAATGTTGATATTAATTCCATTCTAAAACTATTTATTTTTCTTTATATTTTGTCTTATTTTGTTATTGATTTCTTTGTATTTCGTTACAGATGTGGAAACTCAATTTGATGTTGAATTATCATCTATCCTAGACATTTCATTTCTAGTACAAATTTGTCTTGGATTGTTAAAATACAATTAGCAACAAAAATAACTCCGCTCATAAAAACTGCGGAGCAACTATTTTTTTGGTGAAAACGAGAAGAGGTTTATCTGGGAAATGACCTCGGTCCAACTGAACCAATTTCATAATGAACTACATAATGATCTAGCGGATCTAGCTTTTTGCTAAGGGGGGGGGGGGGGGGGGGGGTGACCCAATGACGATGCGGAGAATTTGTTTGCTATTTTGAACCCCGTAAGTGATTTTTTCACTTTTTTGTTCACTTTTTTCACTGATACATTTTCACTTGGCAGCCCAAGGGGGGGGGGGGGGGGGGGGGGGGGGGGTTAAACCCCCTACCCCCCTCCCCTGGATCCGCCACTGCATATAATGTTTTGTTTATTATGATTCTACTGTTTTTGGTTTAAAGGGATAATGTAACTTTGTTGATATGTGCAAAACGTGATAAATGGTTGATACAATGTATATTATTGTTGTTATATTGTTGTTATCTGATATGTCCACTGAGTAATGGATGTTAAATGGATGTTATGTGGCCTAGTAACGGTTTTAACTATCCAGTGGATAGTTAAACATCCGGACACTTCAATCGTCAATATCTTTTTAATAAAAGGGACATTTGAAAAATCGTTACCTGTCCCATGCTCCTATTTTTAATACGAATTCAATAAGGGATGAGAGAACCACTAGAGTTCCAAGTAAGTTTTGAGGATTTGGACAATGTTCTATAACTCATGTTCATTTTTATTTATATTCAATTAACATGTATTGCAACCCAAATAAAATCAAGTTGGATTGATTTTGATAATTATAATCTCGACTTTAAAATCTAAGGCGGCCATCGATTTTCATACTGACAAAAACATAATTTGTGAATATATTCATCAAGAGTATACATCTTTGTGCCCTTATTTATATATGCAGTAAACAAACTCAATAAATAAAATAAATAAAATAATCTAAGTTGAGATGCATGTATTCCTTTATACATAAGTATGTATTTATTTGAAGTAGAGGGCGTAGTGGCAATACATACAGTATATATTTTTTCGGGCGGCCGAGGTCTCTTGCCCGAATGGCTTCCTTCCTGTTTTTATCTGACAAACACACAAACATGACAAATTAACAAGTCTTCATTACTCACTTTACCCTAACATTGTACTTTTATAGCTCTCGGGCAGCACCCCCCCCCCCCCCCCCCCCCCGGCCTAACTAATTTATCACACCTGTGAAGATTTGTCCGAAATAAACAAATAACTGCTGTGTTGTGTCAACCATTAAAGCATATATTTTCAACAACTACAAACATAAAAGAACCAACTAGCATTTTGTTTTGATAATTATTCCTACGATTTGTAAATCATGCACAAGAAGTATAATTAACATAAAGACGGTGTTAATAGTGTAAATGGGTTAACAAATGTGTTACCTTTTTGCAAATTGATAAATACATGATTTTATTGAACCTTTTATTGGCGCTAACCTCGATAAGGATTGGTGCTATTTATTTATTTATTCTTCATTGGGTCCTCCTATATAATACAATCACATGGTAATATACTTCTCAGACTTGTATACCGTATATTTAGATTGATTTTGTTACATTTTGTATTGTTTTACTTTGCCGAATAAACTGACCTGGCCCCGTTTCATAAAACTTGTCCAATTGTTGTAAAGGTCCAATTATTGTAACTAGTAGCTAAATTAACATTTAGCAGCATGGGGCATTGCAACTGTTGCCATGGTAATTCCAATAATTGGACACTTAAAACAAAAGTTTGATGAAACAGGGTCCTGAGCTGAGCTATAAATCAAATCTCTTTTGAAATATTTTCTGTTTTATTGTTTGTGCCGTGGTAAAATTTAAAAGGCCCGATGAACGCTATGCAGGTGGACCCCTTCCCAAACGGATGGAATCCACACCAACAACAACAACAACAACAACGCGACATCATGGTCCCATCCAGATCCACCAATGAGAATGACGTAATTAGGGGGCGTGACGTCGGTGATGGGGAACCACCGAGAAGGCGTGATGGGTTTTTGAACGGGTAAGTGTGCATCAATAATGTCATTGGCCCGAATTCTCAACTTGTGGCTCAACTTGTGCCTGGCCTAAAAGACAAAGACTACTGGTAACACTTTGCACCAGTAGACCTATTGTCTCGTAACTAAGGTCTCCGGAGATATTCGAATGGTTTCCTTTCATTATCAAGTCAATCCCTTGCTTATAAGCATCATGACAATGGGCTCTTTGACATTCAGTCATAACAATATAACGAAGTTGGTTATTTGGACGTTCTGTGAAAACGTTTTTAAAACGTCTATTTGTGGAAGGTTGAAAACGTTTTTAGAACGTTCCAAATGGACGTTTTTAGAACGTTGTTTAAACGTTAGAAAAACCAATAAAACACCTTTCATGTATTTGCTTTCAAGTGCAAGGACCAGCAGAACGTTTTAAG
Source organism: Echinarachnius parma (assembly GCA_037951105.1). Lineage (NCBI taxonomy): Eukaryota > Metazoa > Echinodermata > Echinoidea > Clypeasteroida > Echinarachniidae > Echinarachnius > Echinarachnius parma. The sequence continues at coordinate 81,685 of JBAMJV010006289.1, read as the reverse complement.
AACGTTTGTAAACGTTCATTAAAGACGAAGACCTCCGGGACCTAATAAAAACGTTTTGTAAACGTTTTATAAAGGTTCATTAAAGACGAAGACCTACGGGACCTAATAAAAACGTTTTGTAAACGTTTTGTAAACGTTTTGTGTTTGCTGGGCCCAACTAACAATTGGACGTTTTCTGAACGTTCTAAACAGTTTCAAAGTTGGTTATTTGGACGTTCTGTGAAAACGTTTTTAAAACGTCTATTTGTGGAAGGTTGAAACCGTTTTTAGAACGTTCCAAATGGACGTTTTTAGAACGTTGTTTAAACGTTAGAAAAACCAATAAAAAACCTTTCATGTATTTGCTTTCAAGTGCAAGGACCAGCAGAACGTTTTAAGAACGTTTTTTAAACGTTCATTAAAGACGAAGACCTACGGGACCTAATAAAAACGTTTTGTAAACGTTTTTGTAAACGTTTTGTGTTTGCCTGGATAACAGGTCACCAGCAATACATCGTCCTGGATGATCCAGGACGCAATTTGGCTGATGACATACTTTACTGTCCTGATGCATATAAGCAGCTCTCAAGGGATTGACTTGATAATGAAAGGAAACCATTATAATATCACCGGGGACCATAGCTACGAGACAATAGGTCTACTGGTGCAAAGTGTTACCAGTAGTCTTTGTATTTTAGGCCAGGCACAAGTTGAGCCACAAGTTGAGAATTCGGGCCAATATGTCCAAGTTTCAAGGTTTACTTTTTTTTGTATTACCAGCAGAATGAAATGCAAATGATAATCGTACGATGTCCGTGGTATCTTAGAGTAGCAGTCACCTATTTGCCGGGGCCCGTACGATGACTTTTGTCTGAAAATAAAACATAAATCGCACGGCTCCCGTGAACACAATCTTAGTGCCCGTACGGGTACCTTACGGTGCTCTTACGGTGACTCCACGGTACCCGTACGATTTGAGTGGCCAAATATTCAGTCTCAAAATCGTACGATATTCGAGAAAAAAAAGGCTGCGGCCTTACCGACAAGCTTACACGCATTTAAATGATCATAACCATTATCGACGGTATTGTATTATATCAATATTATTGCTGTATACAATTTTGTGTTTTAACGGGGTAGTACAGTTTTGGTAAGGCTGAGCTTTAGTAACCAAAACCTGCACAATAACATTACAAACTAATGGTTATAACTCCACCATGCTCGAAAGGTATAGAAAATTAAAAACAACTACTGTAAGTAAAATGCCTGTTATCATTCAAAAAGAGCTATTAAAACACAAGAGGGCGCTCTCTAAAAAGCATTGGTTATAACCATTTTTCATACAAAAGTATGAATGTGATGTTTTGTTGAAATAATGATTAAATATAGAGAGATCATTAACAACTATTTAAAAACCTCTTTAGAACATTTTTGAAAAAGTGTAAGCATTTTTTAATTTTGTAAAAAAAAATCATCGAATAAATCTGGGCCCAGATTTATTCCGATCGGATATATTTATTGATATTTAAGCCGTTTCTGAACCGATTTTGATTAAACAAAGTTTATTTTGCCATTAAAACTGTATGCTCTTTCAAATTTTACACTCAGCTTTTCATTATCTCACCAATAAAATTATTTCGTGCAGCGCCCTTTATACCAAAACTGAACTACCCCTTTAATGGTTGAATCAAATAAAATAAAATCAAATAAGCAACAACATGATTGTATATTTCTTGTGAAAACAAAATCAACATTCGCATCAGCAATGATAATAAATTTTATCACCTGACTTAGTAAATACAGTAGGCCTACATGAGTTGCCATGTAATATTTTTGGATATTACATGGCACTGTTACATGGCAATCAGATGATAAAACAGTTGTTAACTTTGCTGTCGGGAAAATCATGGAATGTTCCCCTCGGGAATTTAAAATGCTATTTCGTGAAGAAAATGAGTCCCTCGACTACGTCTCGGGACTTATTTACTCTTCCCTCAATAGCATGTAAAATCCCTCGGGAGTGGAACATTCCGTGCTTTTCCCTCCACCACCAGTTAACAACTGTATAATTTGATAGCTATTATACACGACTCTCTGATCACTCAGGTACGTTTGGTTTCTCGTGCGATTCCCGTCACTCATCCTCTTGATGGTCCTTGTCGTAGCCATAGCAACCGGTTCCGCCGGCTTCCTTCTCCACCCTCTCCCATCCTTTGAAGAACCGACGTTGGTATGTACATTATATTCCATTGCAATGTGATATTTGTAATAAATGGGATCTTTGAACCGTAATTATGAGAAGGCAAAGAAAATGGGATTCCAACGGGATTCGAACCCGAGACCTCCAGATTGCTAGACTGGTGCTCTACCGACTGAGCTATAGAAAACCCCTGACGGTGCTCGTCCCTGAAACCCCTTAATTCTCATTGGCTGAATGGTCAGCTCAGTCGGTAGAGCACCAGTCTAGCAATCTGGAGGTCTCGGGTTCGAATCCCGTTGGAATCCCATTTTCTTTGCCTTCTTTTAATCACAATATTTTTCTGGTCAATTTCCATATGTTTGAATTAACCGTAATTATGTTGACATAACCATGCAACAACATAATGGTAATGATTAAAGGGACTTAGTAACATTGTCCAAATCCTCAAAATCCAATTGGAATTGTAGCGGTTCCCTCATACCGTGTTGTATTCGTGTTGACAATACTAGCATGTGACAGGTTTCGGTTTTTCAAATGTCCCTTTCGTTAAAAAGATATTTACGATTGAAGTGTTCAGATGTTCAATTATCCACTGGATCGTCAAAACCGTGTACAAAGTGAGTGCAATGAGTTAGTGAATATCACTTTGCATTTTTGCTCATTACTCGGCCATAACGTCGATTTGACTTGAAATTTTCACACAACACCCAGTGGACATATCAGATAACAACAACATTGTAACATTGTAACTTCAAAGAATACAGAACGTAACAGCCAGAATAACCAAGAAAGCACGCCGGAACGAGCACATCACACCCATCCTATCCTCACTTCACTGGTTACCTATTGACAAACGCATTCAATTCAAAATACTTCTACTAACGTTCAAGGCACTTCACGGCGCTGCACCCATGTACATCACAGAACTCATACACATCTACACTCCTACCCGCGCTCTTCGCTCACAAAACCAACATCTTCTTCAGATTCCAAGATTCAACACACAGCACTATGGAAACCGGTCATTCAGCGTCACTGCACCCACCCTATGGAACCATCTCCCCCATCACATTCGATCCATGACCTCCTTTGAATCATATAAAAGTGCACTGAAAACCCATCTCTTTAACATGTACATTATGTAATCTGTAGAAGTCAGTGTTTGATCGAGTTGTTACTAGGCTTTTGTTTTAATGAATTACGCTTATGTAGTTAATTTTCTTTGCCTTTTGTTATGTTTGTAAATTGTTATTTAATTTTAGAATAAGATAACTATTGTAAAGTGAAGCAAGTTAATATGTATTAAGTTTATTCTGTATAATTTTGTAAAGCGCCTAGAGATAATTTTATATTAGGCGCTATATAAATCGAATATATTATTATTATTATTTATCAACCACTCATCCCTTTTTGCACATGTCAACAAAGTTACTAAATCCCTTTAATGCGTGAAAATTCCATGTTGAATGGCCGAGTTTATAGCGAAAATGCAATGTGATATTTGCTCACTCATTGCCTTAACTTTGTACACAATTGAAACGGTTCTAAGGAGACTTTCATAATCAAACATTTCGGAAGTTTCCATGCTTCTATTGGTAGTACAACTACACCAAGCTAAATGAGAACTGCTAAAGTTATAAGTACCGGTAATTAGTTATGGGGATTTTGACAACGTTACTACAACCCCTTTAATGGGAAGAGCTAAACATGTTTGAAGAACTAACACTGACATGTTTATTTCCATTACACATTGTTAATAATAATTATAACAATGTATAATGGAAATAAACATATCAGTGTTAGTGCTATATTATATTCATTCTGTTTTGTGTGTGTAGCTTTCTTTGAGGGTGCTTTGTACACTCAGTCATGACAGTGGAATTTCATTATAAAGAGTATACAACAAAACAGGCAATAAGTGCAGGTCCAAGCTCTTTAAATTCTTTAGCTTTAAAAGAAAAAAAACAACTACTATGACATTTAATTTTTAATTGTGATGATGATGATGATCCACGTGGCGCCATTATCTGTTTGAAGCATTCACAGGCGCCAGCTCCTCCAACAGTCCAATAGCTATGGACGACTGCACAAATTATTGCTTGAAATTATGGGTATTGAGGCCTGCTTTTGATAAAGCGTTCAAGTTTGTCTGTGCTGCGAAGAACAGGAGGGAGGATGTTCCAGGAGGCGAGGGGCAACTGAAGAGAAGGCACGATCACCATACGATCACAAGGATCTCGTTACAACGAGGTTTCACTGTATAGGACTTTGATATGAGAGATTATCATTCTCATTTTGATACAGGGTTTCGAAGCACGGGGAACCGTGTTGAGTGGACGCCTGCTCGCCTTCGACCTCCTAATGCGTGACGAGACGAACCAGTACCTTCGCTATCCACCGACGTTGGCGAACACGGGCCCATCGACCATGAGGCATCGCCGAAGTCTCGACGACCGATCTGGAAGAGAAGCACGGTATCGGACGAAAAGAGACGTCAACCATGAAAATATGACACTGTCTTCTCACGAATATTGTGGGAATAACCGTAAGACACCAGTTTCCGTCTCATTTATATTTATTTATTTATTTATGTATGTATGTGTGTATGACGTATGTGTGTGTGTATGTATGCGTGTATGCGTGGGTGTATGTATGTATGTATGTATGTATGTATGTATGTATGTATGTATGTATGTATGTATGTATTTATTTATTTATTTATTTATTTATTTATTTATTTATTTATTTATTTATGTATTCATTTATTAATTTATCTATTTAACTATTCATTCGTTCATGTATTAAAAGTATTCTGTAATAATTAGATAAACATTTCCTTCATGTCCTTCGACACTCGGTTCTAATGAAATGTACATTTCGTAAACAATGTAAAACGTGACATACTCCTGAATAACAAACAATACAAACAAGCAAACAAGTACAAACAAGGTCAAATTTCATTACCAAAATAAATATCTCAAACATATCTTCAAAAGTTTTTTTTTAGACCTGTATAAAACATTACGCAAAATAACGTATAAGCATTAGGTATAAAAATACGTTTTGTTATACTATATATATCTCAAATTAGCACCAAATGACTTCCATAATATTTTCAAGTCGAAAATATGATGACAAATTTTACATGAAAAGCAATATTGTTTTGTTTGTTTCCCTATAAAGAAGATAACAATAAGAGATGTTTTATTTTGGGGTAAATTGAATTCGTATATATTTGGTATAATGCCCGTATAATGTTTTTGTCATACAATGTAAAAAGGTAATGTACAAAGATAATTTTGTAGCTTCTGTGTAGTACACAATATATTTCAAACAACAGAAAGTCATTAGGAAATACTTCTATGGCTTCAAGTATTATCGAAAGACATGTTTGATTCTTCGTTTGCTATAAATGTCACTCTGTCGTTAAAGGGATAGTAAAGTAATGGTCTAGATGGCGCTTCAAATTTTAATTATTTTGCTAGGTATAACGGAATATTAAAGAGAACCGGCAAACGTAATCAATTACCTTTTTATATTCAAATATCCCTCTTTGTCAATACTCAGGCCTGATGTTGAATTAAGAATAACGACAAAAGGACAGTTTAAAGGCCTTCCGTGACTTGCTGAACCCCATTTCTTATTATCCCTATTTCGATATGGATGACCTAGCCTCCTCTCATCTTTTCATGCCTTCAATGGTCTCGAAGAGCCCCAAAAATTCATCATATATTAAAGGGATCTAGTAACATATTATCCAAATCGTCAAAACTTACTTGGAACTCTAGCGGTTCTCTCATACATTTATGTATTAGCATTAACAATATAAGCATAGGACAGGTTTCGTTTTTTTCCCTTTCGTTAAAAAGATATTTACGAGTGAAGGGTTCAGATATGGATAGTCATAACCGTGTACAAAGTCAGTGCAATAAGTAAGTGAATATCACTTTGCATTTTCGCTCATTACTCGGCCATATAACATTCGTTTTGCGCGGATTGTTCACATTACTCAGTGGACATATCAGATCACAACAGTACACATTGTAACAACCATTCATCACTTTTTGCACATGTCAATAAAGTTACTAGATCCCTTTAACATGATTATTCAAATATTAATTTATCCGATACATTCATCTATAATGTCGCCCTGCATTATATTCGCATGTATATCAGCTGATGTCATAATAATTTCTTTTCCTCATTTCCTCTCCATCTATGTTATTTCTTGATGTAGCATCCACTCGCCTCCGCATGGTCTACGTTACGACAGGACACGACAGCATGTTCTCCGCAAAGGCCATGAAAGCGGTCTGCCGACACGACTACGACAAGTTTCGGGGGTGTGGCTTCACCGACAATGAGGGGCGTTGTTGCCCCTCCTTGTCGCTGGGCCACATGACTGCTATCATGGTCGGCAAGGAAGCCTGTGGGAACGTGGACGAGAGCGATGTCGATTTCGTGAAGTCGCTTCTGAAAGAGTGCGTCGAGCGTTACCACGAAGGCTGCCTGAATGATCGCGCCTCGTGCCCAGATGTGCCGGAGAACTGCACGCAGTACGAAGGCATCTACACCATGCTTCACTACCTGACGCCATCCAATTACATCGAGGGTATCCGGCACAACGATTTTGATCTGCACGAAGTAATGGTCTTGCCTTCCATCAAGGACGACGATCAACATTTCTTTGATTATTTCATCGATCAGCATTCGCTGCGTGGCGACATGGTCAAAATCGTCGCGATAGGAGGGAACTTCAGATTCCGCCTCTTTGGTGAATATTTGCAGTCAGACACAGTGTTCATCGGTATTGGTTGTCTTACTGTGATCCTCATCATCTGGATCTATGTGGGTTCCTTATTTGTTAGTCTCATGACGATGTTAAGTATGATCATATCGATGCTTGTGGCTTATTTTCTGTACTACACGGTATTCCGAGTGCCTTTCTTTCCTTTCATTAACGTCGTTACTGCGGTGTTGGTGATTGGCGTCGGAGCTGATGACTGCTTCGTGTACGTGGACCTCTGGAAGCTCACGCGGGAAGAAATGGGTGACCATCCGGATAACATCCAAAAGGTTCTTAAGGAAACGTTGAAGCACGCTGTCGTGACCATGTTTGTGACCAGTATGACCACAGCATCCGCGCTATTCGCAGGCTCGGTCAGTCATATCACAGCCATAAGATGTTTCTCCGTCTTTGCGGGTAGCACCATCTTGATCAATTTAGTGCTAACGGTCACTTGGCTTCCCGCTGTGGTCATTATACATGAGAAGTATTTCCGATGCTCCCCTGGCTGTGAGGGTAATCCGTTCAGGTGCAGTGAATGCTTCATGGTCATAGGGAGAGTTTACAACCGATTAGCAAATGTGTGTTGCAAGGTCTTTGAGGTGTACCTTCCCATCATTATAGATAAAATGCGGGTAGTATGGCTCATTATCTTAACAGGATTAGGCATTGCTGGCTTCGTCGTTGTTTTCATTTCTCCCAAGTTGCGTCTGCCCTCTTCGTCGGACTTTCAGATGTTCAGGAAGAGTCACGTTCTCGAACAGTACGATCTCATATACAAGAACGAGTATGACTTTGAATCTATGTCCACTCTCCTTATGCCTGCAACGATTGTCTGGGGAATCAAACCTGTAGACAACGGGAATCACTGGAATCCCGAATCTATCGGTCATGTTGTCCCAGATAAAACTTTTGACATCAGTTCCCGAGATGCCCAGGAATGGATCATTAAGTTTTGCCATGATTTCAGAAATGAGAGTTTCCACGACAGCAACAGGAACCCAGACAGAGAGACATGCTTCATGTTAACTTTGAAGAAATTTATGGAGACTCCTTGTGCCGGTGTATCTACAGGACACAATTTTTCTCCCTGTTGCGGGCAAACTGAATTTCCATATGAACCATCGTTATTCAGAAACTGTACCTTTACTTTTTACAGGAGGTTGCTTGGAATGGGCAGTGAACGTGACTTTGGTTTACGATTTGATCATTCAGATAATATCGTCGCAATGAGCATTAATATGTACACGACGACGAAGGAATCTCTTGATTACAATGCCGTCAGCAGATTCTGGTATGACATGAATGGCTGGGTGGAGAATTACCTCAAGACTGCTCCAGATGGTTTGAAGAAAGGCTGGGTTGTGAGTCAAACGCGATGGCAGCTATGGTTCTTTGATCTTCAGAGAAGTCTTGCTACGGGAGCAACACTCTCCATCGGGGTTTCTCTGATAGTTGCCGCGTTTGTTCTTCTAATCTCAATCAGAAACATCCTAATGGCACTCTTCGCAACGCTCTCCATAACATGCGCCGTCTTTGTGGTTGTTGGTAGCGTTGTCCTGCTTGGATGGGAACTCAACATATTTGAGTCTGTCGTCCTCTCCTTGGCAGTTGGCTTATCGGTAGACTTCACGATTCACTTCGGGGTAGCCTACCAACAGTCCTCTGCTTCGGACCGCAAGGGGCGGGCGATGTATGCCGTGAGGACGCTAAGCGCTGCGATCACCATGGCTGCCGTAACTACATTTGTCGCTGGTGCGTTCATGATGCCCGCTACTGTACTCAGCTACGTCCAACTCGGGACTTTCCTGATGCTGGTCATGTGCGTGAGCTGGGTCTACGGCGTCTTTCACTTCATGTCGATTTGTCGAACCTTTGGGCCGCAAGGAAACTTTGCCCAAATTTCAAGAGCTTGCTGTCGCAAAGGACCCGATAATCAGGACAATTTGGCGATGGGAGATGGAGGAAATGGTCATGAGCAACCTGTCGACTCCATCGATGAAAGAAGAGAACATGCCACGTGAAATAAGCATTTATATTGTCGCCTCTATACCATGTATACGACCCTATCCGGGCATACCACCATAGAATTCACTCGCTCCGGACTGATTTTCCAAGTCTGTGACAGCTGCTCCCCAAACATGCCACAAAGGAGACCTTCCTCTTCAATATAACTATAGAGGTATAACATGCCACCCTGCCTCTAAGCTTGTATACATCGATACTCATCTATATCACTTCTCACGGCAATCATATTACTATCGATCGCAACTATATGGCTAGAATGACTTTCCGAAGGGTAGAGCTACAACACCTATAGGATACTTGAAGTCGTGAACATTGTGTCGTGTACTTAACAGCATACAACCAAAAACGACTTCTTGTCGGATGTCACCTCTCGACCAGTCAGCCAATTTTGTGGAGAATGTGACAGAAACATTATTCTTAATGTTAAACCAGAAAGAACAAAACGTAACAAAAAGAAGTGTCTCACAGACATAGGCTACACTAGATAGATGAAGAACATATATCAGCTAACGACCCTAACGACCAGCATATGAACGTTTACTAGAGCTGCTTTGTACATAACAGTGAATGAAGACGCTCGTTACACGTTACCCAATACTTTTCATGGACATGCTGGAACGTCGGCATATATTGTATTACCTAAGATATTTGTTAACTCCAGTTATGGTCCACCCTGACGTCTGGCAGTTCCACATGTTATTATTTAGAAGACGTTCATACCTAATGTTCTTCCGGACTTGCGCAACTGCAGAGAGCATTTCGCTGCACGGATCCGAGACTTGGACCATGAAGAAAGTCCGGGAAAATGGCGGGACATATACTCGGCTAGACGGCTACCTATGGGAGTACAAAACGTAAGTAGACGGGTACACAACACAAAATCAGAGATGACATGGAAATCTGCTACTCCTCGAATACTTTTGCTCGTCCCAGAATTAGATCTACTGGTTCCTGTTTCAGGTCAAAACCCCGTCAAAACGCAGGAATATTTGCGAAATCATCATCATCTTTATCATCGTCATCATCATTCAGCTTCATCACCATCATCATTATCATCATCATCATCATCATCATCATCATCATCATTATCCTCATTAACAACAAATTCAGTTGGCGCTGCAGAGCGCTGCTGTGGTCTTCGCGAGAGCACGTCATACAATGCTATCTTCTACCCACCAAGTGTGTTGCACCCTTCATTCCTTGACCAGACACTCTCTTTATTGTCAGTCGGACTCGGTCCAAGATATGGGTGAACGACCTCAACCACGTTTTCCTTCAATATTGCTCCAACGTCTCTTAATAATGGATAAAATTGCACGGCGGTTGCATCGTGAAGCCGACCTCAGTCACGTCCACTGCTCAGTAGTATGAGGGGTAGTCATGGACAGTGGTATAGCGTGGTCGGATTGATTAGGAACGGGGGTGAGGGGGGGGGGGGCACACACATTATTGGGGAGCACACCTTATGATATTCTGTATTATATCAACATTTGTCGCCTTATGTTTTGGGTTTGATCATATTACTGGAGGGCATGTGCCCCCGTGCTCCCCCCCCCCCCCCCCCCCCCCACCAGGAGTGCCATGTTGGCACACCTGGAAATGGGCCATCTAGCCGTTGTTTAAAATGTAAACTTGTATTTATATTTGTTGTATTTTTGTTATATAACGGAAAATAAAAAAAGTATTACAAAATATAACTATGGCTATGGTGGAAGTAAAGAACTGTATCATACTAAAATATTCCTATGTTTGTACATTATCATCCACGTGACGTAACCTTTGTATATTGTAGCTTTGGAAATAAGGCCTTCACTGTATACTTCACTGTATACTATCCAAGTTACTGTTGTACTGTCACAGGTATTCATTTGGAAAATTAGTTTAGTTATGGCGAGTATAATAATTACGTTCACATTTTGCCAGTGCTGTATATTTAGTTTGATTTTGAGAGTGAGTAAGGGAAACCCACAAAATACTCCTCTCACTTCTCATCCCTTATCTGACTAGGAAACATCATAATTCCCGTTAATATTGAAATGTTCCCATAAGTCACACTATATTAACGTTTGTTTTTTTTCAGTCGTAACAACATATTTGGTGTTATGCAATATATAACGGTATGGTCACCCACGTACTTGCGTCGATATCTGGACGACTTAGGGGCTGCAGCACTCCAAAATGAGATCAAAACGTGGTATGATGGCTCCAAATTATTCCAGATTAAAACACGTTTCCAAAACTTTGAAATTCCAAAGTGTCCCTATACATTTATACCGCGAGAGAAGGATACCCTCTCCATTTTCGGTCGCTTCGTTCCCTCAAAAGCCACCCCCCCCCCCCCCCCCAATACAAAAAGGTGTTTCTCATGGTTGAGAACTTCATCACATGGATGAACGCGTATATATAAATGAAGGTTTTTGTTCATTTCAGTAACTGGCAAGAAATTAAACTCTTTTGTGATGTAAATATCCCTTCTATGAATGTCACCTACCATATTATATCACAGTACCAATGGTACAAAATATAGTGCAATATGTAAATATCAATTATTTATGTTCACTAAGTATACTTATTATTGTTGATGTAAATCTATCTTAAAGATATACTTGAGTACTGGTCGAGGTTGTAAATTTGCAAATAAACATGCTATACAACCATGAAGATGAAGAAATATTGTTGAAAAAAAAAAATTTGAAGAGTTATAGTGCATAATGCGGTCTATAAATTAGTCAAAGTCGAATATAAAAATAAAATTAAAGATGAAATAAACATAAATGTACAAGCTATACGGGCTGTGATTGTGCGTTGTGATGGGCGTTTGGTGAATGTGAACACGCGTGTCACATGATTTTGAATAGCCGTTAGCTGTTATTTGCAGGGTACGGGTAGATATTAGAGCCTACCATATTAAAGCGTCACCTGTCCATACGACAAGGACAAAATCATTTTAAAATCAGAATTTCACAAGAATTTGAGCACTTGGAGGGAAGTAATCAGCTAAATAAATATCCTTAATAAGCTTACTCTCTCATGGATTCAAGCGAAAACCTCACAACAAATTTTTCGGAAAGAACAATACTCAAGTATATCTTTAAGTATATATCTAGGCAGTTTCATATTGATCATGCTCTAGACGGGATATTAAACTATAATGTATGTTTCAAGTCAAGATTTATGTTTTACTCACTGTCGTGACTGTTTATCCTTTTAAATCGTTTTCATATCATAAAGGCAACTTTCATAAAGGTGTGAAAAAGCCATGAACTACGTCTACAGTTGCCATTGTACACAGAACTTAAATGACTTTGGAAGAAATTATTGCTAAGAACCATTGTTACATGCCCCCTCTCCCCCCCCCCCCCCCCCCCCGAAACCTGCTTGCGGGCCCCTGCATCCTATGTACTCGTTTAGCGCTTTGCTCGCCTTGACGCGGTTAAGCAAGAGAAGGACGCTAAGTCACTTTTTGTACTTCGGAGATAATCATGTTTTTAAGTGTGAGAGCCGTGTAGAAAACGAAAAAAATCCTTCTTATATAATTATAATGAATATTTCCCGACTTATACAAAATTATTATGTGAAAATTTCGCGTAAAATAGCAGATGCTCCAACATACAAGATGCTATATGCGTAACTCAATTTAGCAAAATATCAACTTTACACCCTTCTTCTTCTCACCCGACGTTGTCAATATTACGTGTCATTAACAAATGTTTATGCCCCCTGCCCCATCTCTCCTTCGTCTTCGAATTCAGGGCACGCCATTGAGAAAATAATTAATCATGATAATAAAATGGTTTACAGGACAATCAACATTATTTGGATTTGATTGAATAGGTACAATGGTTCCCTTTGTTTGCTTGTCTTTGTTTTTATTTGTATAGTTAGATTTCCCTGAATGTGTGTGAATTGTGTATAGCAAATCACTGACAGTAATGCATAACTTTCTTTTGTGTGTGATATAAATAACGTTTTGGTAATTGTTTTGTCACCTAAGTTGCAACTGGTGTAAATAAAATTCGGTATTATCACAGCCTGACTCTGAAATCAAGATAAGTGGTAATTTTATTATCGTGTATGCTTGTTTTAGTCTGTGTGTGTGTGTATGTGTGTGGTGCGTGTGTGTGTGCGCGTGTGTGTGTGTATGTATATGTGCGTGCGTGTGCCAGTGTGTATGTATGTGTGTGTGTGTGTGTATATGCGGGCGTGTGCATGCGGTCGTGTGTATGTGTGCGTTCTTTCATGTGCGTTTGTGTGTGTGTGTGTGTGTTTGTGTCTATCGTGTGTGTATATGTGTTAGGTGAATGTTAATTTGATTACCATTCATATGCGCGCGCATCAAAAATCCGGAAAAATAACATGCACCCCGTCCACGGTTGTGCTGTTGATTTCGGTATTCCTCGGTTGGGCAGTGAAATATCAAACACACATGTCCACGTTTGCATAGTACTTTTTGGGGGGTCCTCGATTGCCGGCGTGTGTGTGTGTGTGTATGCATGTGTGTGTGCTTGTTTCGTGCGGGCGTGTGTGTGTACATTCTTTCATTGCGTATGTTTGTGTGTGCGTGCGTTCTAACATATACGTGTGCGCATGTGTGTGTGTGTGTGCGTGTGTGTGTGTGCGTGCGTGCGTAATTGAAATGTGTGACCACGTGTGCGCATGTCTAGATTAATAAACATTTCGAGAGTATCATAATAGCAGCCAAAGATCCATTATTTGCTTGCTATTTCCCCTTATTCTTCCCGTAACCATGGTAACACAATGACACAATGAAAATAAACGTCAGGTGAACAACGGGACAAGTTTATATTAGAGGTCACCTGTCTACTGTGGCCACTTTTCTTGTTTCCCTCTGTTGATCATCATACACAGGATTGACTTGACTTATATGTCTTTCTACATTATTTCAAATAAATGCTGAGCGTTTAGTTTCAGTTGCGCACATAAGTGAGTACCATAATGAGAAAATCAATGTTATAGGTTTATTATGATTATTAGTCTCGGACATTCGCAGAATAATGCAACTAAATTGCATACAGGTTTGGTTTCGAACTCGGGACCTCACTATTGGAAGCCGCGCGTTCTACCAATCCTGGCATACCACATACGAGGCGGGGAGCTTGGTGTGCAAGCCCTGCGAGTTTTAAAAATGAAGATATTCAGGCAAAAAACACGCCAAAGTCGGGCAAAAGGCCCAAAACATGTCATGTTCGGGCAAAAGGATGTTATGTTCGGGTAAAATCAAACAATATACGCAGTGGCGTAGCGAGGGCCAACGGATTGGGGGGGGGCACAACTGCGAGGGAGCGGAGCGACCAAGCCCGAGGGCGCGTAGCGCCCGAGGGGGGGGAGGGTGTGGGAGGGGGGTGTCCCCACTCCCACGGTAGGGAGCTTTTGCAAATTTTCACTTGAAATAATGCAATCTGGTGCATACCTTGGAAGGAAATTTGATAATACTGAATTAAAGAAATCAGGACTTAAACATCTCCCTCATGATATGCAAACACAATCGAACCTGTCGAACGTGTACATGCACACACACCCCTGCAGACTCAAATACGCTCACGTCGTATATCCGTGCTTGTCTATACTATTGGGGGGGAGGGGGTTTACCCCCTCCCACGTGGAGACATTTTGGAAATTAGTGTTTCAAATATCACTGTAGAAGTATGGTCATTAGTGTCTTTTTATTTGTCATTGTATTATAATAGTGAACCTACTCGTAACGTATTTTTAAACGAGAATAGCGAGGAAAGATTGAGCCTTGCATGAGATGGATCCACGTGATCCTGTATATTATAGAGCCATCGATATAGTCTAGGGCGTTGAGCTCCAATGAAACTAAGCATCAACTAAGGGCATCAACAGCTTCTCAAAAGTGGATTGGAGACATTGCGAGGAAGCGAAGCGACCGAGTGGGGGAGGGTGTGGGAGGGGGTGTCCCCCTCCCACAGTAGGGAGCTTTTGTATTTTGGGGCGTGAAATTGTGCGATTTGGTGCACACCAAAAACAGAAATGTTACCTAATATAACGTATATAAGTATGGAACAAAACATACACCAATGACAAAGGGAGGGGGATAATCTCCTCCACTTTCATAGATGAGGGTTTAATAAACTTCGTTTGAGGTGTGCGTTTGAGAAATTACACTGCCCAACACAGTTCGAAAGGTGAGTTCAAGCAAACCGAAATGAAACTTGCAATATGAGAAACAGTATTCGCGCGAATCGCGCGACAAAAACGAGATTTACAGTCCTTTTCAAACTAAAAAAAAACCCCAGCTATTTTGAAGATTAATTATTGATAAATGTGTCTTTCCCCTCTTTGGCATTATATCACTCGACTTGTTTTCCTCATTTTCGGAATTATGGCGGGGGGGGGGGGGGGGGGCGAAATGATATGCTCGCCCCCAATATTTTCACTGGGGGGGGGGGGGGGGGGGGGGGGCGACCGCACCCCTGCCCCCCAGGATCGACGGCATGGGAGGGGGTGTTCCCCTCCCACTATATAGGGAGCTTTTGCAAATTGTGGGCTTTAAATTATGCGATTTGGCGCATACCCAAGACCAAAATATATGATTCGTAGTTCAAGCTATAAAATCCAACATACATAATGTGCATATAAAAAGTGGGAGGAACAATCACCTTCACTTTCAAATGTATGGGAAGGGGCATGTCCCCTCCCCGTTCCCTGCCTGTTGTCGCCAACTTTTCTAGTACCGCGTGACTATATAGACCCATGACACGGGTCCCTTGAGCTGAGTAAGTTTCAGTAGGCCTATGCTCAACTGATGCAGATGTCGACTCTGGAGAAGATGACTGGTGCTCCTTCAATCATGATCATCAACAATATGCCTAGATATGCATCATGAATTAATGGAACGGGTGCATCATTGGAGTGAAGAAATTAGTAAAGGAAGTTTGTCTTTACCTAGACATTTAGGACTACGTAGTGCAGCTATGCGCCTTTATAGCCTGCATGAAGGCGTCAAATGGTCAAAATTATCTATAAAAGTGTGAGGCAGATTCAAGATCGTAAAAAGGCCCTCGGTATGATGGACGATTTACCATGCGCTATGAAGTTTGTTAGGCCTATACGCGCTCTATGTCTTCTGAAGCGGTGAGCGTCGATCCTCGCGCACGGGACTGAAAATTTGTATAAGGCGCATTATTAGAAGGATTCTTCAAACTGATATTGGTGCGCTATTGCTAGTACTAGGGAAAGACCGTTATGTTCTTCTTTATTATCGTTGATAACATCATTATCATCACACATTTAATAAAACATGATAATAATGAATGATATAGACACGTTTGGCTAATGTCGGGTCATTTTTTTTTTTTTTTTTGCCAAACGATTGGGGGGGGGGGGGGGGGGGGCACGTGCCCCCCCGTTGCCCCCCCGTAGCTACGCCACTGAATATACGGGCAAAAGAATTTCCGGGCAAACTCGTATCATATGCGTGCAAAAGGATGGCATTATTTGATGTTATATTTGGGCAAAATCACATAAAGTATTTCATTTTCGGGCAACTAAGTGGGAGAACCCTTTTTATCGCTAATTGTCAGTTGGAAAACGAGAAAGTTGGTATTCTGGCAACAGACCTCACCCCCCCCCCCCCCCTCCCCCCCCCCCCCCCCGAGAAAAATGTGCCTGTACGCCCATGCCGGCTTTGAGACAAAACATCTTGACAATAAGCAGCACATGCATGTGTATGCCTTGCCAGTGGCGTAGCTTGATCTGACTAACTTGGGGAGGGGGGGAGGTGGCACAATCTATGAATTTGTTTACTTGTTGTTTAACCCGCGTGCCCCCCCCCCCCCCCCCCTCCGTAGGTAATCCACATATTTTGACATTCTATATTACATGTACATAAAGCCCCACCATCATACATAATCCTTACGCCCCCTGTTTGTCACCATTGGCTACTCCATGGACCCCACTACTAGTAGGGTCCATGGCTACTCCAATGAAATTGTTCAATTGCTTTTCTTTTTCTTTTTTTGAACATGAGCGAACTACAGTATTTGCCGAGGCGAGGTCTAATTATGACATGAGATGCTCGCCGGTGCTCGCCCAAATGTTTGTTTTCTATTTCACAACTCTTGTCCGACAATGCATATGATTTAGAATGATCGAAGCCACGTCAGGGACATGCAAATTAATATGTCTGCTTCTTATAAGTGGTGCAGTACTGTATGGTCGGACTGATGTTGAACACGCACATTATTAGGGGTGGGAGCACATTGTATGTATTTTTTTTTGTTTTGAAGGATGTCCCCCTATTGTTTGCTATTGTTTTTGTGAAATTACGGAAGGGGGGGGGGGGGCACGTACCCCCATTTCCTTCCGTAGCTACGCTACTGATTCTTATATTCATTGCGAAATGACCTAATTTATGAAAAGTACCAATTTATGAAAATTATGAGTTATAGACCATGCAGTCCTACTTTTTTATGTTGGTGTATTAATTTGATGCTTCACTTTTTCTTTCAGTCAACTTTAATTCAACCAAAATATAATCTATTATTTTGAATGGTTGAGTGTATTCATAATGCATTAATATCATTGCTCCCATTGTATAACGAGGGCATGGTTCGTTTTCATCTCGCACGTTATTAATGCCCTAGAAATCATATTGGTTTCCATGGCGACAATACGTTCAGGTACGGTTTGCAGCATTTTCTGCATACAATAATTTGCCCATTGCGCATGCATGTCTCCTAAAATAACCCGCTTGAATTGCGTAGGTAATTTGTATATTCCATAAGCTAATTAAGTATTGGTACTTTCTGACAGTTCTCTTGACTAAGAGTTTTTTTTTCATATTTCAAAATGAAAGTATATATTATAATAGCTTGGGTGTGATTCGCTTCTTAACTGAATTAATTCGACATCTTTCGACAAAAAAACAACCTCACATATTACTCATAATTTACATCGAGTGATATATCTATCAGTCATGCTGATAATATAACAGTAACATACCTAGTCACGCTCTACAAATACATGTATTCAATTATGACCTGCGTAGAAGCCCGAGGCTTCTATGGCCGGCTGTTATTGTCCTGTTCATGCCGTTTATGCACGCCGAAAGCAACATTTCAAATTGTACGTCTTTTTATTGTAGTGTCGGAAATCAACACCGAACTATAACAATACACCCATAAAATAATCGAAGACAAATATTATAATAATAAAACTATCTAACGATGTCTACGGACTTCTACGAAATGCATAGTCGGCTAGGGACTGACGGCGTATAGAAAATAACAATGCCGTGTAATCTCTCATAATTATTTAAATTTTATTTTGCAAGTCATTTTGTAATTTTGTTGCGCCATCTGTAAAAAAAGAAAAACCCAAAACATCAACAACAGCCTTACGACTATATTGCTTACAATAATGCATATGGCCTTAATAGCCAAGGCGATCTACGTTATATAGAAGTTACGTAATAAACAGGGAGTGTACAGTATAGTTTATGAAAAGCATCGAGCAAATCAATTAATTCCATCAGCCGTCTGGCTAGTCTCGACCGCTCAGCGACATCGAAATGTGAACTGCTTTGTGTTTGGTTTCCCGAGCGAGAGTGGACAAAAGACTTTCCGTAAAGAACGGAGTACGTTTCCTGGAGAAAGTGCTTTAGAAACAGCAACCTCTCTGGAAACAGCAAGCGCCGTTACGTATACAGCTGAGGCATGCCGCACCGGGTACCGGATTTTGATATGATGTAACTATGATGCATTGATCGATAGTCTGTTAGCGTTATTTTATCATCTGGAGTGAAGCTGTACATGGAAATGCATGCTAGAGAATGTGTTTGTTCGTTTCATTGTGGATTTTTCAGCGAGATTCACACCGACATCGTTGTAAGTGTATGTGTATATACTAATTATAGAATGTAATTTTTTCGTTTTATAGTGGATATTTCAGCGAGATTTACACCATCGTTGTAAGTATATTATTATATTTGGGGAATTATATACACGTAAGAGAAAGTGACTAGAATCATAATTATTGAATGCATGAAAATTAGCAAAGCGATACACATGTATTCGGGAGAATTTACAGTTTTTATCTGCAGCTTTTACAATCCAAATATCTTCGTCATACTTACAATATGTAGTCATATAATATGAAGCACGCATTACAGTGTTTCATAAATCATTGCAAAATAGATGTACCTTAGATTGATTCAGTGAAATGGTGTCGACTTTGACTTAAATTGTATGAATCATTATTTTATTACCGGTAATAATGCAGTTCAACCAGGATTATATAAGTAAATTACGTTCGCGAAATATAGCTCAAATATTGTATTAACTATCATACATGTTGCAAATTATGTTCATGTTTGTATTTCCTATAGTTTGTTTTCTCGAATTACTATAGCATATCCTGATTTAGCACGTAATTGAAATAAACAATACTTTATTTTCAATTTCATCACGTCATCTCGGCAAATCGAGTCAAAATGATTTTCCGAATTTCATTCAAGACCCAAGTTGGTGCTAACATTACGTGATATATTATATAAGACAATGTTTAGATATCGCTTGTATACCAAGGGATGATAATATTGATCGTTTTTATAAATCGAGTATTATGTTATTGGTACTGTCGTCATCATCATCATCGACATTATTATTATTATTATTATTATTATCATTATTATTATGGTTGTATTCACTGGCGTAAATCTGTTCGGAAAGCACAATGCATTGGGGGGTCGAGCAATTGTTCACAAACCGTTTGTGAACAATTGCTCGACCCCCCAATGCATTGTGTTTTCCGGACAGATTTACGCCAGTGGTTGTATTGCAAAATACTCCCACCAATTTTGTTTTACCAAAATAGATTTAAATCGATTTTCACCCACCTTATTCATGTTATAACATAAACACATACACACATAACAAAATGTTGCCTTTGAAAAATACAGATAACAAAACATGAATTATGAGCAACATCTGCCAAACCGTTTACAAATAATGTATTAGCATGATCAATAACTATTTTTAGGCGAGTCGTTTAACCAATAAAACTTAAAAATCATAACCGAACGACCGTTTTCCTAACCACAATATCCTTGTTCTATTTTCCTACGCAGAATACAATCGTAATTTAAGCATGCAAGTAAACCCCGTTATCGAACGTGAGAAAGTTAACAACGTGGAGGCTGGGGCTAAAGAATCAAAAGACGTAACTATGGCAACCGCCAACCGGGAGGAAAATCCACACTGTGATGACGACGGCAAGCCGAGAGGAATCTGCGAAAAAATATCCATGGGGTAAGGTTGCTTTCTTAATTTCAAACACTTACTTAAAGGTAGCCTACACTTGAGTATTGGTATACTTCCCGAAATGCCCCTTGACACTAAATTGGTTCGTTTTAATTCCATTTGAAAGTTCCTTGAATAAAACATGTACAAATGAGAATCATTTCCTTTCAAATGCTCTCATAGTTGAACAAATTTGATTTCAAGATATTTTATTCATAAGTCTACCGGCCGGGGGACATTTTGACTTTTTAGAAAAATACACAAAATGCTTATAGACTAATTTGAAAAAAATCCAAATAGGTTTTTAAATAGTTGTTGATGATATCTCTATTGAATCATTATTTTAACAAAACATCAAATGCACAATTTTGTATGAAAAAATGCTCAAACCAATGAGTTTTTAGAGAGCGCCCTCTTGAGTTGTAACGGCTCCTTTTTAATGATAACAGGGTTTTTATTTTAATAGTCGTTTGTAATTGTGTTCACCTTTCGAGCATGGTGGAGTTATAACTATTAATTTGTACCGTAATGATGCAGGTTTTGCAAGTTTGACCAATACTCAACTATGGTATCCCTTTAAATTGCAATCAGAAGAAAATGTCATTCTCTTATAAGTTCCGCTTGAATTTAAAAGTAAATCCATTGGACTAGAAGACTAGAAGACTTACATTTATATAAACCAAACATTATTGTCGCTTATTCAATTCCGGCTGGGATAGAAATAAATCATTTGGAGGAAAACAAATCCTAGCATTTAAGAGAGTGATACTAGAGCTTGAATGTAGTTCTGACAGCAGTAATTGTGACCATCTAGCTCAAAACCTGCAAAAAGACTGCAATTTATGATTATCCATAATTTACCTAATATGCCGCGGGTTAAAAATTGTATATAAGTTTCGAATCCCTTGAATGATAAACCATGTTCTAGACTGTTAAATTCGCAACCCGAAAAAAAAGGGAAATGTTATTTTTAGTATTCTTTTACTAGCAAAAATGTATCGGGACTTGTTGCATAACATAATTTGCTCACAGTTTTCTTTTGAATTACGATTTAAAGAGCAAAGACATTTAAAACAAATTGGTGTACAGAGGAACAATATAGACTATCCAGTAAAAACAACAACTAGATGTCGTGAAAGTAATCCGCCTGTGGCCTTGAGTAACATTGTGGAAAACAAAGTGTGTGCATTAATCCAAAATAATTGTCTTTTTACTTCGGAACCGACCCAATTAATATTCAATATTCTCTCTGATTGTCCTCTCCTACACACCATGGCAGATACGTCAGGTTCTTGGTTCATTTCCCATATATCGTTCTCCTACTCGCGCTCGTTATGGTTGTCGTGGTATATACAAATACACTGTGTGCACCTACGAGGTTGCCTAGCTGGAATGCTCCCCAGGGAGTGGACAATGTGCACTGTGTGTGCTGGATTGAGCGCAGTATGCGCCGCGAGCGTCGAAAGACGGAACGACGTGCGCTATATAAGTAGCCACCAGCCAGTATTATTATATATTTAAGAGGTACATATGACAACCGCTATAATTTTATGTCAGTTTTGTGGATTTTGACAATAATGTTAGATACCTTTAATATTCAATATTAAAGGGATGCCTGTAAAGTGTCTAACTCCACGAAAATTACTTGGAGCTTCCTCGTTTCTCTTCTACCGTGTTGTTTAGCTCATGGTATAAGAGAAGAATAAAATAGGGTTAGATTTTTTTCAAATGCCCCTTTAGTATGACGATATCTATCATTCAGCTCAAGAGCGTTAATGAACGGTCATAAACCTCATAGACGTCATACAGTAATTCGTTGAAAAAGCTGACGCATATTTTCGCTTTTTTAACCAAGAAAGCAGTGTTCTTTTTCAATGAAACTTTCACACATCATTCGGACATATCTTACAATGATTTTTGGTACAGGATTGAAGTCTCAAATGTCATTTTTGGGCAATATCTGACACTTTACAGGTGCACCTTTAACTATGATTGCAATTTTCTACCATGACAGGTACGTCAGGTTCTTGGTCCATTTCCCATCCATCGTCCTCCTCATCGTGCTCGTCATGGTCGTCGTGGCAGGTGCCTTGGGCGTCCTCTTGAACCCATTTCCTTCTTTTAACGATCCCACACAGGTATGCATGTCATTATTTGATTAATTCCAGTTTCAGTTTCAGTTTTATTTTGTTCATTCCAAACAACATTTCAAATTAACGACATTGTACATAATTAGTTTTCATTATGTAAAAAGAATAAGTTACTAAGCACAGTGCAAACCGAAAACGCTAAATATGTATGGTATTGTATTCAGATCCAGTTTATTTTTTTACATTTCAAACACAACTTCAAATATATGACAATGTATATAAACGAGTGAGCCATCAGAGACTGTAAAGTAGAACAACACACGAAACTACAATACAACACAAGAACATTATTATACCAAACATTTTCCTTCGATATCCAAATGTCATTACTGAGTGCGCGCGCACTGCATTATGTAATTTTGTGTACATGCATCTACAAACATCAGCCTAGGTTATGCACTGCCATACGGCAGAGGAATACGAGATATTCATAAAGATATTTCACATTTTACGAAACTGATAATATATGAACAACCACAAACATTGTATATACAGTCCATTCCGAGGCACATTGGAGACCTCATAGAAATTGCAATCAAATAAATATATATCTCGCGGTAATTTGTAATTTCATCGATTTCCCTTTTGTGCGTATCTTGGCCACCGGGCACCGAGATGAACATGGTAGAAGAGAAAATCAAGGTTTTTCAACGTAAACACTAAGAATGCCGGTGATAATGGGCGTATACAGCCACATTTTTGTTTTCTCGGGGGGGGGGGGGGCGAGTTCGTTTGCCCGAATAGTTATCCTTCTCACCTTTTCACACCCAAAACAGTCCTGGCCTCTCGATGCCCCACTTTATTATTATATGCTTTCGATGATTTAGTGTATAAATAACATGATTTTGCCAGATTTGCCTGAACAGCATGGGTTTGCCAGACTATGACATGAGTTTGCCAGACTATGACATGGTTTTGCCAGACTATGACATGGGTTTGCCAGACTATGACATGGTTATCAGAAAATGAGGTGCTTTTAGCCCGAATATGGCCGTTTACAAATCTCCAGGGGGGCAGCAGCCTCCCAGCCCCCGCTTTCTACGCCTATGCCGGTGATATGACATCTTCATATAGAATGTGCATTGTTAGACGCACCATCTGCTGTGTGAGAGTTTAACAGCTGCCAAATATTTTTTTTTTTTTTTAAAATCTTGTCATTCATTTTTTTGGTAATTTAATTATACGACAGCCGAGACTATTTATTAAATCAAATTAATAATTTGATTTACAAACTAGTTGGAGAAATAATAACATTGGCGGACCAAGCTCAGAAATCATATTATGATACATGTGAACGTTATTATTATATATTTTGTCAAGGAATTTATCTCAAGTCTCTCGTAAGTGACCTACTAGGTAACACGCAGTGCGCTCCTGCATGGGCTCGAGCCCCCCCCCCCCCCATTGTTTGCTTGTGTATAGCCGGTAGTTGTGATTTGGGGACTTTGAATAGCTAAAATGTGTAAGCTTCCGGGGGCTCCGCTCCCTTGACCCAACTCGAAGCGACTCGCGCTTACGCGCTCGCAGTTTGGATCCCCCTCGAATAGTTCCTGGCTACACCACTGACCTGTAGCCAGGATTTTTCCAGGGGGGTGTCCGTCGCCAAAATGTTCGTGGCCGAGGCCACTAGTTAAGTTGTTTAAGCGTGCATGGTCCGTCCGAGGCCACTGGTTTAGATGATTGAGACCGATGACCCGAGACCGATAAAAAGTGGACTCAAGACCTTTTTTTAATGGGGGGGGGGGGGGGGGGGGGGGGGGGGGGGGAGGGTGCGTACGCAGCCAATGCACCCCCTGGAAACGGGCCTTGTTAATATACTTACGAGTGACTTTCCTCTGGAGTCAGATGGGCTACTGATGGGAATTGATCGGAATCTCTGGTTTATCTTTGTTGACTGTCTGTTAATTACTTATGAAATTTACAGAGATTCAA
Source organism: Echinarachnius parma (assembly GCA_037951105.1). NCBI lineage: Eukaryota > Metazoa > Echinodermata > Echinoidea > Clypeasteroida > Echinarachniidae > Echinarachnius > Echinarachnius parma. Next base: position 57,328 of record JBAMJV010006289.1, on the reverse strand, counting down.
CACACGCGGCACAGTATTAAGTCATGTGAACGGAAGGGGGCTGTTCGCTTACGAGCGAGGGTCGGATAAAACATAATTGTTCTATCTCCAATTCTGGCATAATCTTCATCTTGTCGTCTGTTTGTGAATTATTCATTATTTTTACAGGGATTCAACGCCCGCGGAACAGTCCTAAGCGGGAGGCTGCTTGCTTACGACAGAATGTCGGATGAAACCGAGTTGTTCTATCCTTATCCGTCGGCTCTCGTCAATGATGGAGTCAGTATATCAAAGCGAAGTGTTAGAGCTAGTGACGACGACAACGTCGACGACGACAACGTGGGTCGACGAAGGAGAGATGTCAGTGATCCAACGCTCGACCACCTTGGAAATTGCAGCCAAACCCGTAAGTATGAATTTGTATTATCCCCATGCAGTACAGCCCATTTTAAAATCTAAATTATGTTCTTGTGAGTTTGATGATTCTACATGTAACACAATAATAATACAATCCCGCCTAACGTTACTTTTATAGCATTATAGGTAATAATAAATGAAAGAATGATTTCAAGTCATATACATGCAAAATAATAATTTGTGGGTTTACCAAAAATGTATACAGTTATAAGTGATAAGACGTTGAACTTCTACATGACAAATAATGTTCCATTGTAAAGTCGTTCGGATCCTACTTATATTTACTTTCCCGGGACTCCCAAATAAACTGTACAAGGTTCAAATCTAGTATTACAAAATCAACGAAAGTCGACCGTCTTTACTAGGCCATTGAATGTTGTATAAAGAATGCCTCGTTTGTGTTCTCTTGCAGTTACCTGGCGCGTTCGCATGGTGTACAGAGCATCCGGTGCCGAGAGGATGTTCACCGCGTCCTCCATGCGAGCCGTGTGCGCACATGACCAGGAGAAGTATAGGAGCCAAAGTACGTTCGACGAAACCTGCTGGCCACTCGAAGGAGATAATGTCACCTGCTGTCCGACCTGGTCTTTGGGTTACATCACCGCATTGGCTGTGGGCAAGAGTTTCTGTGACGATATAGACGACGATGACGTGACATTCGTGGAAAACCTGCTCCAAGAATGCCTTGTGCATTACACCGATGATTGTCTTGGTCCTGAATCATCTTGCAACGGCGTGCCAGAAAACTGTACACGGTACGACACCGTTTACACGATATTGCATTATCTGACTCCAACCGACTTTCAGACGACAGTGACCGAAGGTTCCTTCGATCTTCCGTATGTGCTGACCCTTCCATCATTGACGAATTGGGATGATGAGGCATTTCAGTTTTACAAGGCGCACATGAAAAAGTCTTCCTTTACTGGTGACGGCGTAAAAGTTGTTGCTATTGGGGCCACTTTCAAGTACGATCTCTTCGACGGATATGTTCTGACCGATGCAATCTTTATTTGCATTGGGTGCTGCGTTGTTCTGCTAATCATGTGGGTGTACGTCGGATCATTCTTTATCACAATCATGACAATTCTCAGCATCCTCATGTCCATGATTGTTGCCTATTTCTTGTACTTCACGGTCTTCAGATTGCCTTTCTTTCCGTTCATGAACATGATGACAGCAATTCTGGTAATTGGCGTCGGTGCGGATGATTGCTTTGTTTATGTAGACTTGTGGAAGTTGGCTAAGAAGGAAAATGGGGGAGGTCGCAAGAACCTTGTGCCGACACTTCGGGAAACTCTGAACCACGCTGCAGCGACCATGTTCGTGACAAGCTTTACTACATCCTCTGCACTCTTTGCGAGTGTGGTGAGCTCGATTACGGCCATTCGTTGCTTCTCGATCTTCGCTGGTACTTCCATCCTGGTTAACCTTGTCCTGACTTTGACATGGGTTCCTGCAACAGTCATCGTGCACGACAAGTATTTCCTTTGCGATGAAAAATCGGAAGGGTGTAAATGCTGTGGGTGCTGGTTCGGAATTGGTCGTGCATACGACAGCGTAGCTACATTTTGTTCCACGTTCTTTGAAGTATATCTTCCGATTATTGTGGAAAAGCTGCGTTTTCTTTGGATTGTTTTGCTTCTAGGTCTTGGGATTGGAGGATTTTGTGTCGTATTCGTTTCACCGAGACTCCGTCTCCCGTCTGCATCTGAATTTCAGTTGTTCAAGTCGAGTCATATATTTGAACAGTACGATCAAATATACAAGCAGGAATACCCTTTCGAGAATGAAAGGGCAAGACAGATGCCAGTTTTGCTAATATGGGGAATAGAGCCAGTTGACAATGGCAACCACTGGGATCCAGATTCGAAAGGAATTACGGTTTTGGATCCAACCTTTGATCCATCATCGCCAGCAGCACAGGAGTGGTTGTATGATTTGTGCATGGACTTGCAAAACGCAAGCTTTCATTCTGATTCGGCGGATCCACTGGAAGAGGTCTGCTTCATAGACATTTTTCGTGATTTCATGGCAGCACCTTGCAACAATCCGTATATAGGAGATGTATCTCCATGCTGCAATCACAATAATGCAGATTTCCCATATTCTTCTTCTCTGTTCACCCAGTGCGTTGTTATTTTCTACGAGCTCCAATGCCAGTTTTATCCTTGCAAAAATTCGTTGCCTGGTTTACGATTTGATTCGGATGACAACATTGTTGCAATGGTCCTCAATATCGAGTCAAACGTCGAAGAATCCCTGGTGTATGCGGTCATGGAAGACTTTTGGACAGAAGTGAACGGATGGGTTGAAGAGCGCATGGCTACTGCTCCTCAGGGACTGAGAAACGGATGGTTTGTGAGCATCGGTGGTTTTCAATTCAGCTTCTTCGATCTGCAACGGGGTCTGGCAACTGGAGCACCACTAGCCGTTGGCGTTTCTCTTGCTCTTGCTACTTGTGTTCTCTTCATTGCCATACGCAATGTCTTGGTCACTCTGTACGCGATGTTGTCCATCGCCAGTGCCGTGTTTGTCACAATTGGGACGGTTGTTCTGATGGGATGGGAGCTCAACATCATGGAATCGACCAACCTGGCGCTGGCGGTAGGGTTGTCCGTTGATTTCACCATCCATCTCGGCGTTGCATACCGTCAGGTGACGGCTTCGGACAGGAGGACCCGATCGATGCAGGCCCTTAAGACACTGGGTGCTGCCGTTACGATGGCGGCAGTGACCACGTTCGTCGCAGGTGCTTTCATGATGCCCGCTACGGTCTTGAGTTACGTACAGCTGGGTACCTTTCTCATGCTCGTCATGACCTTCTCGTGGGTGTACGGGGTGTTTCTGTTCATGTCACTCCTTATGACCATCGGTCCGCAGGGGTCATTTGCCCAGGTTTCGATGTCATGTTTCAAATGCAGCAAAGATGACGCTGCCGAATCGAAGGTAAATGGTGAAGAGATGGGCCACGTGAACAATGTGGACACATCTGATGAGGTCAAACAGCCATAAATAACTAAGCCACATGAATTGGATATTTTTGGTGAGAAGAGGGTTTTGATAACTGTACAAAGGTATTTGGCGCTTATTTTAGAGTCGTATATTGAACAAATATATATAAATGGTGTAACTATATTCATATCATTAACAATGTACCTCTTACAGTCGAATTCCAACCAAACAACCACTTTGGACAATTTAACACTCGGTAAATCTCCCCTTTCACAACATTCACAGATACAATAATAGCCCCTTATATTTTGACGATAAAATTAATTCGTCAAACCAGGATAAGTCTGGGAATGAGGATAAAGGGGGTAGTGGTTTGGTAGCATTGGTGGTAGACCTAATGGTTCCCGGTCGTGAGGGAGTAATCAGACATATAACTGATGTTACTTTTATTTTGTTCACAAACGCACAGTTGTCTTGAGACAGTGGTCTCAGGGAACCACTGCATTTTTTAATGTAAATACATATTTGGGTCTATTATTAATGTGTATGGTAATGAATGCGGAATGAATGATGATGCACAGCCATTATTTATGAAGCAATTTTATCGTTAACAAAGTTTAAAAGGTCACTCGCTCCTTCGGACATGTCAGAAGGTACAGGTAGCATCAGTATGTGCGTATACTATGTTGTGAGGTCAGTGTTAACGTGTTAAAGGGTTCTAGTAACATTGTCAAAATCGACAAAACTTAACCATAATTCTAGAGGTTCTCTCATACCTTGTACTTGTTTTACAAATATATATTGTTTTTCGAATTTCCTTTCGTTAGAAAGATATTTACGATTTAAGTGTTCGGATTTTTGATTTTCAACTGGAAAGTTATAACTATTCAAAATCAGTGCAATGGGTTAGCTCATTACTCGGCCACGTAACATCAGATCACAAAAATACACATTTGTATCAACCATTCTTCACTTTTTGCACATCAAACAAAGTTCACAAAAACATTTATAATTATAATGGCAAAAACATAAGAGAAGTGCAAGTTCAAACCTGCTAATGATAATGATATTTTTGCACCATTAGATTGTTACAAGAATATATTGCAATTTTACTAATGTTTATGTTTACATTGTGCAATGTGCAAATAATTTATTTTTATTTTATAGGCCTATCTGTATAAATATACCGAGATTTTTAAATGGAATATATTCTTTGTTTTAATATAGCAAGTGATAAGCTATTCAGAACTCGTTCTTTGAGTCGTTATACTTGAGTAAATATTATCTTAGTCTAGAGGACGCACTTTTCAATTCAACTAAGAATTTCACTTTTTAAATATAAAAAATCATTCTCGCAAATTATGCATAATTACATTAAAATAATGAGGGAAGATGTTGAACGAGGGTGATGTAAAATACCCTGTAAATGAATGTATTATGTTTGATTTGTTTGTCTAAATGATATAATGAAAAGACCGGGTGTGTTTCACAAAAAACTTAATTAGTCGAACTTAACTCTAAGTTGGACCTAACAATTATGGAAATCCGTTAGTTTATATTTTGTAAAAATTGTTGAAATAATTATTTTTAAAAGGCATACTTTTTGATAAAAATCAGTAATATATTTTGTTACTGTCAAGGAGCTTTGACATAGATGTTTGTTGGAAGTCTCAAATAGTGGATTTTTTGCTTTAGAATATGTTTTCTTCAAAGGCTAAGAGCCGACAAATAGCGTATACCATAATGTTAAGTTCAACTTAGTGTCTTTGTGAAACACCCCCGGCTCTCTAATGCATTTACATTTGATTTGATGAATGCATATCCTAATAAAAAATGTTATTCTTAGCCACCCGAATGTTTGCCCGAGATTTGCCCGACACGTAAAAAAACATGTACTATTAATTGTATGTTGCCCATGCATGTTGTAAGGATTGCCATGCTTTAGGATACTAATTCGCGGTTCGCCATTCTGAACTAGGTCAGTTTGTGCACACTGCATAACATTATATATACAATGGCATTTGAAGTCATACTATGACTGAGCCAGTGTGTATTACGCACCGTGCGTAGGGCGATCGTTCCGTTCAGTTCAATTCAATACTACATTTCAGACGATACAAACAAACGAACATAATAAATTACAAATGTATAGCTCCCGGATAAGCCCCCAATTTTTGTAACCCGTATGTCACACGTCCAAGGTTTATAAATACAAGAATGACACTTTGGATCACCACTAGCTCTCTGGGCTAAGTATGCAACAAGACATACCTCCAGTTACCAACTGAGTAATACAAGTAAACCTAAATAACAAAGATAGTAAGTTAAAGTTACCATCTTTGTTATTTAGGTTTACTTGTATTCTTACAGAAAATGTCATGCATTGTTTACTTTAAATCTGTATCCGTTATAGCTGTTCCAAAGTTTCAAGTGTTCGTTTACGTTTCACATTATTAGATACCAAAGCACATCAAGCATATTGTTTTTTTATCAAAGAGAAATGTATCGGTATATATTATGTCATGCCCTTTTAAGAGGATTATGTACATACGTATAATGGTTATTATATTTTATATTATTATTATCAGTATCATAAGTATAATTATCATTGTTATTATTATTATAGTTATTATTATCATAATGTTATTATTGTCGTTGTTATCATTAGTATTATTGTAATACATAATACAGTCAAACCTGCGTGTAGTGACCACCCAAGAGAGTCAAGAATAGTTGCCACTATAGACAGGTTTTATAACCCCAGGTCGAAATTCCCATAGAACCAAGACCCATAGGATTCCCATAGAGACCCATAGGCCTAATGGTTTCTATGGGATCCTATGGGTTTCAATAGGGAAAGTGGAACATGGGTTTCTATGGGTGTGGGTTTCTATGGGTCCTATGGGTTTCTATGGGTTTTTATTTTATGGATTTCTGTTGGTCCCATAGAAACCCATAGAAACCCATAGGATATTCCTATGGGTTTTCTATGGGTTTCCTATGGGTTTCTATGGGAAATTCGACTTGGGACAGTGTTTTTCTCTGCAGGGGATTACTTTTTCTTGCAACTATAGGAAGGTTGACTGCTATAGACAGGTGGCCACTAAGACAGGTTTGACTGTATTAGTATGTAGCCTACTAAAGTGATATAGGTTATCATTCGTATACTCAGTATTATTTTTATCGTGATTATTATATTTATCATTCACATGTGGTAATTGCTGTTATTTTATTGACATTATTAAAGAAGAGCTCACTTCCAAAAGGCGCTAAATCCACTTTCCATAAAAATTGAGTTAACGATATATCTACATGTATAATCTACCTAGCTATCTATGAATGCACATACGACAAATAGCTCACTCAAAATCAAAATATAGAAAGTTCAATTTTCATATTCCCATAGGCACGTGCAAAAAGTGTGACAAAGAAACCTGTTTTCCTCGGAAGTTGAAAAGGTGGATTTAGCGCCTTTTGGTTGAGAGCTATACAGTCATTTGTATAATATTTCTTACAAGGCCAGATTTTAACCTACCTATGCATCATGTTTTCTAGTACTATTGTTTCAATTTTGCATGTAATACTGGCTATTCACCTTGCATAATGTATTGGTCTTGTTGGAAAAAAAAAAAAAAAACACAACGTCACTCTAAAACTCAAATGTATTTCAGAAAGATTGACATTATTTTGGCGGCATGATGATGATGCTGATAATCATTCACACTAAGAAATAAGGTTACACATTTGCTACAAAAGCAGCAACGCATTCTCCCCGTATTCTGCACTTCAAAACGAGGTCTGCACCTAATTATGGGTGCAGATGAAGGGTGCACCCCATAAGGAGCAGACCCCACTTTGGGGTACACAATTGGGTGCTAGCTGCTATGTACCAACGTTCTTCGAACCATTATTTGTTAGTGTGTTGGTTTGTGAGCCTGGAGAATTGGAGGGGGGGGGGGGGGGGTATAAATTACAAAAAGCGGAATTTAACTTTTTTTGTGTATCATTCAGCTATAGTAGGGGAGAAGTTACAAAATAGTGAAAACACACCGTGATCAAAATCAAGTGTACGCATTTTAGTTATATATACCTGTGGCATGAACACAATGCATTTATTAGGCTACGGGCTTAGCCTTAGGCACACATACTTCCCTACATCTAGATATTTATATATTTTTTTAGATATTGGATGTAAATCGAAGCCGGACTTGAATTAAATTAATTTTAACCAAAAAAAGGGGGTGGGGAAGCCAACGAGTGAGATATACACACACACACACTTTTTTTCTTTTTTTAATGATTTTTATTTCTCCAAATTAACATAAAATTTACAATTGAATAACATTTCAAATAGTAAAAGTTTACATCTCAAGTGTACAAATCAAGTGTAAATCTGTAATTCACAAAAATTAAACAATGGAGATTTAACAAAAGATAAAAAAAGAAGTCAGACATGCTACTTCTCCCACCCCCCCCCCTCCCCCACCCACTGTACACTCACCCTCCTCACCCACATTCAATTTAAAGAAGAAAACAAAAGTTTACAAAATACATATTTAAATCAATATTTTTTAATATTACAAGCTCACGGGAGAAACATCGTGTATGAAGAGTTCATTCTCTCAATCTTATTCTAATTTTACCGTTTCCCATTTTTGTAAATGTAGTCCTAATTTCCCCATTTTAATTGCTATTCCCTTTTCCTGGTCCTTATAATATAATAACAGTTTCTGTATTTTATCAATATTTGGTGGAGCACCCTCTTTTCTAGATACAAATAAAATATATTTTACCATAAAAATAATGGTATTACAACATTTTATTATTTGAATTACCTGACAATCCAACAAATATATCCCGCCAATTTAAGTCCTTTATTTCATCTAACTCAAAACGTTGTATCAAAGCTTGCCATATCAATTTTACATTTAAACAAAATAAAAATATATGCGAATATGTTTCCCTTTCCCGTTTACAGTACGAACACAAGTTATCTTCAACAGATCCAAATCTAAATAAATGATCTTTCGTGTAAATTGCCCCATGCAGTAATTTAAATTGAAACTCTCTCTGTTTCCCAATAATTAATGTTATTCTTGGTTTAAAAAAACATTCATACATTTCTTTATCTATAAAATTAAAATCATTTTGTCCATCTCTTATCTGTAAATCATATGACTTTTGAAATTCTCTAATAAAATAATCATATATTTTTCTTGATAGTACATCCTTCAAACTTATTTTTTTTATCCAAAAGATATAAATTAATATTATAATTGATTAAGTCTACCTCACAAAATTGTATCAAACCTAAATCATTTTTCCAATCCCTCGGAATCGCATGATATATATCAATTATTGTAAAGTAAATTTTCACTTCTCATACCAAGGTTTAAAAAGTATGCAACGGGTTTAACATGTCCATTATCCATAATATGGTTCAACATAACAATTCCTCGTTCTAATAATTCTTTATCAAATACCATCTTATTTTTTTGTATACAAACCATATGTTCTTATTATTAAATATAATTGGATTCATACAACCATTAAAATGCCTTAACCCTATTAAGGCCGGGCTATTTGAGGTCTTCAGCAGGCCGGGGGGGGGCCATTATGGCCCCCCCCCTAAGATCTCGGCCGCGGAGCGGCCGATCGCCGTAAAAATTTGCACGCGTGATAAGTGAAGTGTATAGAATACAGTGGTAATTTTTAAAAATTTTGAAAAATTCATTAATTTGCATATTTATGGTAATTTATGCAAATAAGTCATGAAATTCATATTTTTACCCATAAATCATATATTCTTCATAATTAAACTCTGGTTTTCACTACATATATTCTTTAGAGCATTTGGAATGATACTACAACAAAAAAAATTGGAAGAGCCCGGTTCTTCCTTTTGTTTTCTATTGTTTTATTAATTTCTTATGTATTTCTTTGTTTTTTTAACTTATGTATTTTATTGTTTTTGTTGTTTATTTTATTTCTAACTATAATTTAACTGTTTTGAACCCCAAAACCAACATATAAAATGTAAACAACACCAAATATCTAATAATACACCTCATTTTATGAAAATTTATATTTCCATGTTTTGTACACAAATCACGAAATTTAGCGATTTTCGGGCTGACATGCATAGACAAAAGGTCACGTGACTTTGTAACGGAGGGTCCGATTTTCGAAATTTTTGTTTTAAAACGTGCGCAAGACCCGAAAGAAAAAAGTCACCAAGCAGCGGCGCGTCATCTTGCAGCGTTTTGGAGCAATAAAAAAAATTCCGGAGGGGGGGGCCATTATGGCCCCCCCCCCCCGGCCTTAATAGGGTTAAATTATCAATTTCTTTCCAAGCTTTCAACATTTCCAAATAGTGGAATCTTCAACATAAACTTCATTTTTTGCATTTCATAATCACATAAGAAAATTAGCCTTCCTCCCACTGAGCTTAAGCAATAATCAAAAAATAACTTCCATCCCAAATTTCTTTCTCCATATAATAGTCGTTTCACCCACATTATCCGCTGCGTTCTAACAAATATTTCAAAATTAATAATTTTTACTCCACCATAATTATAATTTTGATACATAATTTTTCTTTTTATACGATCTTTCCCTCTCCATTTAAAATCAAACGATATTTTCTCCACTTCTATATAAACCCATAAGGGAACAACTAAGATAGATGAAACATAATTCAACTTTGTTAATGCATACGTTTTCAATAAATGTATTTTACCCATGATAGTCAAATCCCGTTGTTTCCACCAACCTAAAAGCTTTTTAATTTTACTTAATACTTCTTTATAATTTAAATCGTCTTTTAATCTAAAATCGACCGAAAAATTAACACCTACAATTTTTACTTCCTTAACAAATTGTCCAAATAAAAAGGCCCATCTGGTTTCCCAGTTTCCTCACCCATATACATAAAATGTGTCTTTTCCTTATTAACTTTCAATCCACTTACTATTTCAAATTCTTCAAATATATATTGCAAAAAAATTGTCATATCATCTGCATACAATACTTGTCTTATTGCATGCTCCCCAAAATGTATCCCTTTAATTAGTTTGTCCCTCCTTACTTCATGTGCCAATAATTATATTGCAACCAAAAACAAATAGGGCGACAATGGATCACCTTGTCTGACCCCCCCCCCCCCTTTCTATATTAAAATAACCAGTGGAATTCCCCCCATTCATAATACAACTACTTATACCATTATATAATATTTTCACCCAAGAACAAAACGAATCACCAAAACCAAATAATTTTAGCACTTTCAATAAATATGAATGGGAAACAGAATCAAAAGCTTTTTCAAAATCTACCGCAATCAAAACCCCTGTCCTTGCTCCAATGAATGTTTAGATTAAAATAAGATATCCTCTATTAATCGAACCGCTTCCCCAATATTCCTGTCTTTTATATATCCCACCTGATCATAATGAATAATTTCATTCAAAACCTTTTTAATTCTAGTTGCTAAAACCTTTGATAATATTTTATAATCTACATTTAACAACGTAATGGGTCTATAATTTTTAATATGCATCACATCTTTTCCCTCTTTCTCTATCAATGTTATAGTCCCTTGTTTTTGAGATGCCGTCAAATCCCCCCTTACAAATGTTTCATGCAATACTTCTACCAACAAATCCCCTAATATGGGCCAAAATGTATCATAACATTCCACCGTGAAGCCATCATTTCCAGGGGATTTATTCCATTTCATTTCTTTCAAAACCTTAAAACACTCATCTTTCGTCATTTTACCTTCACATAATTCTTTATTCTGTTCACTTAACTTTCAAATATCATCAAGAAATAAACCATTATTTTGACCACTATCATTCCTCAAAGTCAAAGAATATAATTTTTCATAAAATATCTTTATCTCTTTTAAAATGTCATTTTTATCCCTAGTAATTTCTCCATTTTCCTTATACACTTCTCTAATGACACTTTTCCTCTTATTTACTTTCAACAATTGTTCAAAATACTGAGTATTATTCTCCCCTTCTTCAAACCAAGCTGCTCTAGAACACACACACACGCACACACACACACACACACACACATGCTTCTTATATATACAACTATAAATTGAACCGAGTTATACACATTACATGATGTACATACAGTACAGGCATCTATTGTTTAATTTCTAAGTGATATATCCGGTCATCCGGTGTTGCACTTGCCTTTGCCTTTGCCTTAACTCCCCTTTATTCGCTGAAACACCGAGCGAGGTGTTATACTGATTAGTATCGTCTTAGTATTTTCAATGTTGTGTTTCTTGTGCGGTTCGATTTTGAGACTCTGCAACTCCAGTAATAGGGTAAGTTTCTAAAAATATAACGTATTCCGATTCAGCTTTTTATTCGCAATTGATCTCGACCAGAGTATGTTGTTCGTATTCATCTTTATGGCGACTGAGTGGGGAACGCTACTTTACGCTGATTCCATATAGTAAGTCGTAGATAGAATAGTAGCAGTCTGCGAAAAACATGGCACGGTTATACCGCGGTAAAATGGCTTATGAAAGGCTGCACCTGTAACTAAATATCGCAGGCTTTCGTTTAATTGTGCGATAGAGCGATTGTACATGAACAAGCAAACAAATACAATATATACGCGGCGCTCTCCATGTACATTGGTACGTGATGGACATATTTTATGGTGAATTGTCAGAATTAATGAAATTATAAATTCTTCGGAAATTTCAGGCATTTTGTCACATTCATGTCAATGTTCTTTCACTCATGTAGTGGCATAGTATGGTAGGATCGATCGGGGGAGAAGGTACACTGTTTATTTCTCGAATTAGCTGGATTTTCCTCTGCCCTTTTCACTTTTTTATGTGTATTTTAATTTTATAATGTTGAAAAATTTTGATATTTTTGAGGGGGACGGGGAGTCCGGAGGGGGATATCCTCTGCACCTGCGCGCTTGTTCCTTCACATCACATCACATCAGAATACGGAAATAGAAGGATTTCTCCTGTAGACTTTCCGGTCTTCTCTTCATTAATTGTTGCAACTGTACATCTATTATAAACTTCAATTCTTTTGATTGTGATTTGCAGGGTACTACTAGTCAACCGGGTTAACACCCTACTCTTTTCGAGAAGTTGACTAGGTTCTTAGCGTACATGAGGTGTGACTGTCTCATACACGGGACCTCCATTTATCGTCCTATCCGAGGGACGGAGTGTTTTTTCCACGAATCCTCTTCCTGCGTAGGAAGCACGGCCGGGGAGGGCGATAACACACAACGGGAGTTAGCTCGTATTTGTATGCGTGATGGAAAACGCATTGTCCGATATCCGATGGTAGGGATCGAACCGGGTACCTCTCGCGTCGGAGCCGCACGCTCTCCCGACTGAGCTAACTCGCCTCCCCTCAAAAGAAGTTGCATCGGCCGGGAATCGAACCCGGGTCGCCCGCGTGGCAGGCGAGCATTCTACCACTGAACCACCGATGCTTCTTCATGTGCGCACAACCAAACACTAAGCTCCTTCTCACTGGCGCAAATAATCGAGATGCAAATTTTGAAATTTGTTGCCGTGTGGACATACAATGTTGAAAATAATCGCGATGATGATGGCGATGAGGATCGCAATGCAAATCACGATAAGTTCTGCGATTTTTCAGAAATCATCGCGATAATTTGGCGCGCGCTGCGTGTGTAAATGGTCAACAGAAAAATAATTTTGAAATTCTCATCGCGATGCAAATCGCGCTAAATAAGCCTGGCCCGTGTGAACGGGTGCAAATAATTTCGAAATTCTGATCGCGATGCAAATCGCGCTAATTAAGCCAGTGAGAACGGGCCTACTAGCACATACAATTACAAACCCTTGTCTAAAGCCAAAAGCCACTGTGTGCGATGCTTATTTTGGCATGCTGAACAAGCAGGAGGAAAGTGGTAAGTCCCTTGTAACATTTATCATATTCCACTTGAGGCCTGAGGGTACAAACAAATTTTGCTGCAAACTGGCACTCTGCCGCACCAAATTAGATTTTAGATTGACAAATCTATTGTTTTCATGGCCTGTTTTTACATTTACTGCACTAGTAAACTGTCTTAAGTTACTTATACTGACGCCATGACGGCCCTTTCTTAAAGAAAATGGCCTGAGGGTACAAACAAATTTTGCTGCAAACTGGCACTCTGCCGCACCAAATTAGATTTTAGATTGACAAATCTATTGTTTTCATGGCCTGTTTTTACATTTACTGCACTAGTAAACTGTCTTAAGTTACTTATACTGACGCCATGACGGCCCTTTCTTAAAGAAAATGTAAAAGAGGCCATGAAAACGATAAGATTCGTCGATCTACACTTTGTAATTACCCCATTATTGATCTCATTCTCACCAAATGTTTTTTTTGGTTACAATTTCCAGGTTAGTTTTCTGAGATCCACAATTAGACCCTGAAGGTGATTTTGATCCTGTTGGGAACCGTTGACTCAAATCTCACCATGGTAAGTATATTTTGATCATTCAATTAACTATTCAACCATTCGCACACACAAAAGTAAAGTCACGGCACACAACTGAAATATTTATGATATTGCACTGTGAAAAAAAGTTTGAAAATAAGGATTCTACATGTATAACATATGTTCAAAGTTTCAAAGTAGCATTTAAATAGGAAGTGATAAAGAAGACTTATTCACATTTATCTGTACAAAAAAGTTGTAGAAGTTTTAATTGAAATAAACATTTATTTCATTGAATAATTTACCTCTTTTTTTGTATTATGGTGCATCTTTTTGGCTTGGTACGAACAGTCACGTTCACGTCACGTTCAGGTTCTGTACCTTTTGTGAAACAGGTCACCCAAATCTACGAACAGTCACGTTCACGTCACGTTCAGGTTCTGTACCTTTTGTGAAACAGGTCACCCAAATCTACGAAGTGTAGGGTAACGTGACCCAACAATTTGTTGACCTGCTATATGCAATCTACGAAAGCTCACGTAAATTGCCGCTGGCGTTTTAAAAAATAACGTAAATCGTCATTGAGAAGAGACTAATGGCAAAATAGCTGGTTCAGGGCGAAGATGTCGTATAGATTACTAGTATGTGAAATGAATGAAACAAAATGTACCATTCATAGGCGTACCCATGGGGGCGGGTAGGGGGGGGGTTGTACCCCCCAAAAAAAAGTTTTGACTGTTTTTAATTCACTCCAAATATCTACAGCTAACCCCCCCCCCCCCGCTCAAAGAAATTTGGCTGATGAAATAACCCCCTCTCCTTTCCCTTTGAAAAAAAAAAAACATGTGTGCGGCCACTGCATGCTACCATTACTCAGTGTACTAATGATGCAGCTAATGCTAGTGAAACTAATACAATGGAATGAACCAATATATAATGTACAATAAAATGTAAACTTATATACTAAAGTATCGTGTATGGTGTAAGGAAAAGCGCATACACTTATCAAAGGATGATAATGACACAGCTAGACAAATGCATGCACACCCCACCCAGACACAATGGTAGCTAGTTATACCCTCCCATACACGCAAATTATACGTACACAAAAGGGGGGGGTAGTCGTAATCGCCGCGCCTTGCACAGGTACGTTTCATTGCGTGCGTGCATATCGCATATAGTGATCTGATGCGTCGCGACGATATCGACGAGATTCGAGAGCGAGGCCGAGGCACAGTTTGACGACGCGGCGAACGAGTAAATTGCAGGCTAGGCGCCGGATATTTTCGATGATATGAAGTGAGAATGTGAGTTTAGTTTGGTATATCATTATACTTTTCCAGCTGTTACGTGGACATGCCATATGCCCAAGCCCAAGGCTCGACACGGCTATGGCCCAAAGCCTGGCAGGACTTCGTAATCAAGGCTATTATATGCACTAGATATCTGCCTTATCATTATTGACGGCAGCCAGTGAATTCCAGAGTGCAGTGGCAGTGCTAGCTTGCATGCTATTATGGCCGGTCTAGGCCCTAGGTAGGCCGGCTATGCAGTGGCAATCTTTGCACATGGCTCATGCAGCCATAGCCGTGTCGAGCCTTGGGCTTGGGCATATGGCAAGTCCTCGTAACAGCTAGAAAAGAATAATGATATACCAAACTATACTCACATTCTCACTTTGTATCATCGTCATCGAAAATATCCGGCGCCTAGCCTGCAATTTACTCGATCGCCGCGTCGTCAAACTGTGCCTCGGCCTCGCTCTCGAATCTCGTCGATATATCGTCGCGACGCATCAGATCACTTACATACAATTTTGTGTGCGCTGCAACAAATCCTTAAACACGCAATCCCCATAGGATTCCATCGCACAAAAAGGACAAGTTGTATCGCGTCGTCGAGAATATTCTGGATGACGTCATTACTAGTCTTAGTAACAAGCGCTTTCACTTTTACAAATAATGATTAAACACTCACGTCACGTTTTGGTAGACGTGACGATTCGAGTTTTACCGGCATGGAAAACGACAAATTGTTGGGTCACTTTACCGTGACTGTTCGTAGATTTGGGTGACCTGTTTCACAAAAGGTACAGAACCGTGAACGTGACGTGAACGTGACGTGAACGTGACTGTTCGTACCAAGCCCATCTTTTTAGATGAATTTTAAAAAAGAGTAGAAGTTTAATTATCATTTATGTTGTCAAAAATACATGGATAAACATTTGCACTATTTTTATTCAATTTTCACAGTTTAAACAGACTCGTTAGAATTATTAGCTTTGGATTAAAAGTTTTTAAACCACTATTTTCTTGACCCATTCTTTCTCCAGCCGCTCCTTGACCCGCAGCTAGTTTTCACGCTGGTGATGTCCAGCATCATGCAGAAAGTCATCATACCCTCCCACTCCTTCGCACAGTGGCTGATTGCACGGGGGTAAGTGCACTCATACAGACATAACCATACTGTTGTGTGCAGTAGGCTATGCATAGGCTATGCACACTGGCCTGCTGGCCTGGGGCCAGTGAAATTGCACTCTGGGCCAGCAAAAATTGAAGTCATATTTTGGTGGCCAGAACGGGCAAGCATATTATTCAAAGCCGATATTGACACAATCAGAAAAATCTTGTTTTCTTCCATGTCATGCTTCACAGGTTTGATCAAGAAAGAGTGATTATTTAAAATAGTAAAAAGTACTCATGTAAGACAATTTTCGGGCCACCAGAAAAGGGGAAGAAATCATTTCTCTGGCCCGACTGGGCTACCGGTAAAAAAGGTTAGTGTGGAGCCCTGTATAGACAATGCATGGATGGCAGATATAAGATCCCCACCAACACAATTCATGCATTGTCTAGATGTACTCCCACTCCTTTGCACAATGGCTGACTGCACGGTGTGGTAAGTGTAGTCATTCAGACATAACCATACTGTTACGTGTAGTGGGCTCAGTCATTACTATTTATCTATTTAAGGATACCCCCATCTTTAATTATTCTTTGTACACTGGTGTATTGCAATAAGGTATCAAGACTATTAAGTTTGTTGCCCAGTGAAATGTTCATCACAGCGTTCGTGATGCTACAATGTAAATTTCCTGGAGTTTTAGTTCTTCTACAAAATATGACAATTTTCTTTCTCAGTGTCTAGCATCATGCAAGTCATGATCCCCTTCCACAACTTGCAAAATGGCCTTTTGTTATTTAAAGGATTTTTACTTGAGTGTTTTGCTGTGATACATATTTTTTCTCTCAATATTATAGTTAAAGGGGCATGGACCAAAAAAATGAATAGAATGTGCCCCCCCCCCCCCCCCCAAACAAAAAAAAAAAGAAAAGAAAAAAGAAAGAACAAAAATTGTTTCTTTATTTCATGTGCTGTTCACATTTTGCTACTGTTTATTGGAGATTGTAAAAATTGTTAAGAATACTTCTTCAGGAGTGCACAATGATAGCATACATTTCAAATTTTCTTTTTAACGTAAATGATTAAATCCCTGGATTTTGTATGTTGATGACAGGAATCTGAAGTATTTCAACTACCCATCTGATGAGGAGCTGAAGAAAGCGGCAGGAATAGTTCCCAGCAGAGGGAGACACAAAAGAAACAGGTGCGTTCAGTTCAGTTTCTTTTTCATTTCCAACAAAACATATCATTGTAATTAAACGAGAGAAAATTTAAAAATGTATCTTTAGCGGGCTACTTTTCAAACTCGCCTGCATGAAAAGAGCACTCTAAAATTTGTTTTGCATTGAACTCTATACAAATTTACAGGGGTTCTTTTATGTTTTTTTTAGGGGCTCTTTATGGCAATTCGAGGGCTAAATCAGCCTGAGCCCCTGTGTATTTTTTCCCGTGGTAACAAATATATATAATAGTTCAAATATGTGTTAAAGAAAACTAGATAAAGATCATACAGTAAATAACATTTGTGGAAATGTTTGTGTGTTACTCAACCTACTCAATATTACGCAATTGCTCAAAATAATTGTTTTGTTTCCTTGTGGCCCTTTCAAGCAAGTAAAATCCAGACCTTTCAAATGTTGACTCAAATGTTGGGTTGCCCAAACAAAGAAAAACATCAAGTCTGTTTTGTTTGTTTGTTCTAATGTGGTTAACAAAAGTTGGTTGACAACACCTTTATATTTTGTTTAGACATGAAAGGGAAAAGTAAAACATGGTTTACAGAGTTACTGAATATAAATACCTCTTTGTTTTTCTCTTTTTGCGGCAGGCCAGACAATCTCTACAAGAGAAACGGAGCCTCTGCAGCGGACCCGCCCTTCACCGTGCCCAAGAACATTGAGATAGACCTGGCCACGGAGTCCCTCCAGCCGGCCCACCTCGTCACCATCCGCTACTACGCCGAGTACAAGTGGCTGCTTGACTTTGTTGTCATGGCAACGGTGGTGTACATGGTCACAGAAACCTACTACGCTTTGATGGACCCAACGGGAGGCTTGAACCTGAGCCTCATCTGGATATTTATGGGAGTGTTGTTCACTGTGTATCCTTTATCACACTGAAGATTGATTTGATTGATTTGGTATTAACATGCATTCTCCATAGATCCTAGCTTAAATGTTTTTTTGGGACCAGTTTCAAATTTGAGTATCAAACCATGCACAAGACTCAAAATGATGTACTCATGAAACCACTGCGGCTTGGAGTAGTTTAACAGGTCTACAAATAGTTTATCACACTATTTAAGATGATTTACCTGAATAATGATTAGGTTTCCATTTTCATTGGTCTTTCTTTGCATGAAATCTCTGCCAGATTACATGAAAAGTGTTATTTTCATGCTGATTTCTGGTCCCATTTCAGATCTTTGCTAAACATGCACTTATTATTGTTATATTGATGTAATTTTGTATGTTTTGACAATGATAAAACGTCAAAATCAAACCCAATTAGAGAGATAAACTTGCTTGAAACATTCCTTAACTCGCCATTTTTACGTAAAACTCCCAGACATGTGCTCTTCTCTCTGACCTCCCTCTACTTCAAGTCGGAGGACGCGGGCGAGATGGCCCTGTGCGTGACCTTTGGCTTCTTCTTCCTCGTCATCGCCATGGCCGTCATCGTCGTCGATGAAGATTACCTGGAGTTTGGGGTAGATGAAGGTATGTCTGACATCTATGTTGTGTCGTAGTCGAATCCTGCGGCTCTGCCTCAAAGCCATTTTTAAAAATTAAACAGCACCAGATTAGACCTGACAAATGGAAAGATGGTATTTTATTCTGGCCTTCAGAAATGTTGGACTGTATTACAACTCTGGATGTCTGAACCAAAGGATCAGTATGATTTGTTTTTCAACTTTTTCAACATTTCAGCAACAAAAAACATAAAACCTGTATATAGTAAGGGATAAACGAAACATGGTCACTTTAGACAGATGTCCTCTATATTTAGACAGGTTCCATAACACCCTTTTCCCTGCAGGGAATTACTTTTGGTGGCCACTATAGGCAGGTTGGTTGTCATAGACAGGTGGTTTTAAGACAGGTCTGACTTTTGAAATTAATGAGAATCTGTGAGAAGCCTTAAATTTCAATCCGAGCAGAATCTTCTTCAGAGGCAAATAACCGTATTAAACAGACAATTTTTAGTAAGTGAGCAGTTTTCAGCAGTATTTTGGTTTATTGAGTAGTTAATAATAACAGCTTTTTCTTGTTCAACTTTGCAGCGTATATGATAACTTCCATGCGGGTGCCAACGACTACCTAGCCAATAACAGCGAGCTGGAGTCCCACGGCCCCATATCTCTGATGGCCTTTGAGTTCCTGTAAAGGATTGTTTGTGGTGGCCACTATAAGCAGGTTGGTTGCCATAAACAGGAGGCCATCACGATAGGTTTGACTGTAGTGATAATAACGGCTTTGTCTTGTTCAACTTTGCAGCATATGATAACTTCCTTGCGGGCGCCAACAACTACCTTGCCAATAACAGCGAGCTGGAGTCCCACGGCCCCATGTCCCGGATGACCTTTGAGTTCCTGCTGGCGTTCACCGCAGCCATTTTGGGAGCCTTCCTCACCTTCCCCGGTCTCCGCATGGCCAAGATGTATCTCGATGCCCTCAAACAAAACGCACATCTTGTCTACATGCAGTAAGTATGATCAGTGTTTATTGCGTGGTTGTGCTCAGGAATTAGATGTTGTTGAATTTAATCCTCATTGTTGTAAGTTTATCTGTAATTATAATTATAATCATAAATCATAATGATTATTCATTTATAACTTTAAGATCTGGTTCAATCTTCATCAGAGTTCTGAATTCTGCCTATCCGCTATGTATGTTACGCAAATTGCTATTTCCTGTCTTGTTTGTACATTTTCTCCTCCACACCAGTTTCCTGTTCCCGATTCTCGTAGCTTTGCGCTGGGTAAAGCCAGTCGCTAGGGACTACATCAAAAACCCAGTAGCAGACAAGCAGTCTCCCAAACAAACTAATGTTCTTCATTTGACATTTATGATTTTATTGTCTTGTTTATTTTTGTTTTTATTCCTGCAGAATTCTCCTCCATATCAACTTCCTATTCCCACTGCTAATAGCGCTACTCTGGATTAAGCCGGTTGCTAGGGACTACATCCGAAGCCCTACCCTGGGAAAGAAAGTTAACGTCACTGAGCAGGCATTGTAAGTATACCTGAGCACTAGTCTTTTAAGTTCAATATGCCAGTGTCTTGATAACAATTACTTTATGGCTGATTGGTCTATAACCACTTGGTCTTCGCCACCTTTGGTCTAGAACACAATATGTGAAATTTCCATTTCCTCAGCCCCCAATGAGGCCCCAACTGTGACCCTAACCCTTACCCTAATCTTATTTCTAAGGCTATAAAATGCTGACTTTGCTCATAGGCCAAATTGGACATAGATCGAAGCATGTAGACGAAGTTAAGTTTTAGCTGAACCTTCTAATAGTCAGATGCTAGGAAAGACAATATATCAAGACATTTTTTGCAGTCTGTACATACTTTATTTTGAAACCCTGCTGTTCTTGGCAAGTCAGACTGTCGTTCCTGGAAACTTCCAACTTTATTATAGCAATTATGCAAATTAAATATTGTTTGAATGTGCATTATGTGTGTGTGTATAGGTTTTATCTCAAACATGAAAGAACTTTGCAATATTCCCACACATTGTATTTCTTGTTCTATATCAGGATGAGCGATGAGACGTTTGACATCGTTTGGTTCTGCTTCACTCCTGTGTTTGCAATCATGAGACTAGCACTCATGACACTCTGCACTTATAGGCTTAAATCTCAACATGGCCTATTAGAGAATTGAACAAATTAAGATGATAATTATAAAGAGTGAGGATTTTCATAACAGTCCCACGCATTGCATTTCTTGTTGTATTTCAGGATGAGACGTTTGACATTGTTCGGTTCAGCTTCATCCCTACATTTGCAATCATGAGACTAGCGCTGATGACGCAGCACCTACAGGCATATTATCTTAACATGGCCTATTAGAGAATTTAACAAATTAAGATGATATAAAGAGTGAGGATTTTCATAACAGTCCCACGCATTGCATTTCTTGTTGTATTTCAGGATGAGCGATGAGACGTTTGACGTTGTTCGGTTCAGCTTCATCCCTATATTTGCAATCATGAGACTAGCGCTGATGACGCAGCACCTACAGGCATATCTGAACATGGCCCACGAACGGATGGAGCAGATGAAGAAAGAGGCCGGAAGAATCAGCAGTCTAGAACTACAGAAGAAGGTAAAACAAAACTTGTGCAGTTCTCGTAACTTCATAGAATTTTTAAAAATAAGGCTCTTTAAGCCAATTATCAGCATTGGGAAAGTAACTGAATATATCTATTAACAAACTGACTCGGTTTGTCACAAAGTCAACCACAAAGCAATTGGCATTAAAACATTTAGCACAATATCGACTGATACACTTTTGCCCTCAAATACTCTTCTTCTTCTTCTGGTTCTTCTGCCTCCTTCAATGCTGAAGATTCTTGCAGATACACTGTCCACTTCTAGAACCCGATAAGTAATAAGTCTACATAATAAATCACGATATCCAACAAAGCAACGAGCATCAAACCAAAGCACAATATTGACTGATCATATAACTTTTCCCTAAAAATATCAATCTGTTCACTTCTGGAACCTGATAAGTAGTGAGTGATGTTAGTCTACATAATATATTACAATCTATCATAGTCAACTAGCTTGGTTGGCTTGTCATTGACCACATAAATATATACAAAAGAGATCAATCGTTGTTCTTAAGCCCTAAAACCGTCCATCCTAGTATGTTATCAGCCTGATGAGGTCATCATAAATCAGAGTTTGGTTAGAGGACAACCTTGGTAAAGGTAGAGTCCATTACAGGCCTACGGTATTGACGACAGTACTCACAGAGGTAGAGTCCCCTACCGGTTTATGGTAGAAGTTGTGAAAGGTAGAGGCACGAGACCAACTAGCAAATCTCATATTGCCTCGCAAGGTCACGCCATAGGTGAATCTGGATGCACAACTTGTAGTGGCCCCTCTGAAACTGTGTGCTTTAAAAACCAAGGTATCGATACCAGAATCCTTGAGGACGATTTTCATCCACTGTGCAAGGGTAGATGTTGTTACCCTTTTATATGGGGTTTTTCTAGTATAAAGAAAAAGTCTACTCACTAAACTAACCTCGCCCAGATGGTTTTTTCTGGTCATCCCGCCTAAATAACTTTCTATTTGTATCAAATGTGAGAAAGATTTTGGAACTCGCAGAAGATGTTTTCAAAATATTGTAAGGTGTGCGTTAATGGTTGAATAGGCTATACCTGCTTTAAATTCATGAGCTAGGAAGTTAAGCTTGTCTATGTTAAGGACTTTGTCTCCTTTGGCGATGTCGTTCAGTTCAGACAGAATATAGCAGTATGGGAGAAGCTGCCTTTACAACATGATGTTGCATTTTCTGCGTTTGAAAATTCTTAGTCCGAGCCCGACCGGGCAGAGTGTTCCATATCTCTGGATTAATTTTGGGCACACAGGCTGCGGTACCATTTGATGGGGTTTTATAGACACCCTCGATCTTCTCTAGCGCCGACTTCTCAGGTGGAAGGGTCATTGCTTTGTTAACTCGGTCGGCGAAATGCTCAAAAACTGCCAAAATAATAGTATTAATAATAATAGAGAAATAATGTATAGCGCATATATGTGAACATCTCTATGTGCTTTACATTAAAATTAATCATCCACTTATGAAATAAATTTACATTTATATAACATTAACCAAAGCAATTAAACCAAACAAATAAGCAAATTGAATACAAAAGATACAATATACTTCATAGAGAACATTATTGAACATTTAAGGGGAGGGCATAAATGTTTTGAGAGTGCATTTGAAGTTGTCGACGGATGAAGCATTACGTTATGTGGATAGGGATAGAGTTCCATAGTCGTGCAGCTATGATGCTGAAGGCACGTTCCCTATAGAATCTTGTATTTGTCCTGGCTATCTGAAGAAGGTTCTGGTTGTTCAAGCCAAGAGTTCGGGTTGGGGTATATTCTTTGATGAGATCTGAAATAGTGGGAGATGTGCCATTGAGGGATTTGTACACCAGGAGCAAGATCTTGAACTGCATACAGAGGTGAATTGGAAGCCAGTACAGACAATAGAGGATATGTTTGTTGTGCTCTTTTTTTGTGAGATCTAGTAACAACCCTTGCAGCTGTGTTCTGTATAAGTTTTAGTTGGTTCAGTTCTGCGTCTGGAGGATCCACCAAGAGTGCGTTGCAGGTATCTAACCTGGACGTGACAAATGCATGGATCAGCATCTCTGCGGTGGGCTGATCTAGGTAGTCACAAATCTTGCCTATCTTTCGAATCGCACCCATAGCAGATTGGCAAGTCTTGTCACCTGGGCCGACATGGTCAAGTGTTGGTCAATTTTCACACAGAAGTTTCGAACCATTTCGACATCTTATGTGTGCTTAAGCAGGAACCTGGATGTGAAGTGAAGAACCTTTATCTTGGTTTCATTCAAGGCAAGTTTGTTTTGGGTTGCCCACGTTCCTATATCCGTTAGGCAGTCGTTCATACCAGTGATGGCTAACTGGCTAAGTCACAGTCAATGGGGTCAAACGATCTATAGATGTCACCCATTTCCAATGGAAGTCGACCCTGATGGTCTGAATGCTAGGGAATGAAATACTCTCCAGCTAGTCATACCTCTTGGTCGGTAGGGCTGGATCGGCGGCAAGATCGATGAAGCTCACCTAATCATCAGCGAAAGGCTGATGTTGCCGTCGTCCCCTGAGCAATGGCTAGGGGCCGTCGCGTGCTAAGCACGGCGGTTATCGAAATCAGTGGTGTTCCGATGTGGCCCGATATGCGGGAGATGGAATCGGTCAGATGCCGTATCTCAGCCGCCTGCGAGGCTAATCGCACCTTGAGGTTTTCATTCTCCTTCGCTCCTTTAGTTGCAGATTTGTCGCTTGTCGACATGACTGTTGTACCTGCCTACACACAGTGAAATGATGGCTCACTGCCTCACGTAGCCCCTTCTTATACCCTCTTCACAAAGTGCAGTATTCATTTATTTATTTATTAATTTATTTCCTCATTTTCAAGACAAGCAATAAACAATACAAGGTGATCAAAATTTCTTACAACCAATGCCAACAAAGGAGACAAAACCATTTGAAAGACATTATAATACATATAATTCAAGTAACAATTGCTTTGAATTCCCTTCGTGTGAAAAGCTGCTTAAGCACAAAGAATATGCTACTCTCTGAGAACTTGCAAGTATTACATAATAGAATTGACAATTTACTCTCCTACTGTTTTGATATGTCTTGCATGGGATCTGGGTGTTCTATTACCTGTGCATTGTGGCACTTCAGGACATTGCACCAGTAATTCCCCTCTTGTTTTACCCATCTTTTTAAATACTTTAAAAATTTTAAAATGTTGCTTATAGTTGATTATTTACTCTTGTGTTGTTTGGGTTTGTCTTGCAGGTCATCCGGGTGTTCTATTACCTGTGCGTTGTGGCTCTCCAGTACATTGCGCCTGTGATACTCCTCTTTTGTTTTGCATGTCTCCTTAAAACTTCAGGTAAGATTGTATCTTGTAAGCATTAAAAGACAATGAAATCCGTACAAATTGTTGTTTGCACTGTAAGACACAAAAAAGGATGAATAGTCTCTGAAAGTTTGAGCACAATCGGTCAAGAAATAAGAAAACTATGGCTCTTTGAAAATAGCCATTTATTTCTATGAGTGACTCAAATTGGTAACAAATTGGACAACTCAACATATGTTTTGTACACAAAATTTGAAATTGTGTAAATTTTCTCACAATTTTTTCCTTGGTTTGAGTTCAACATATGTTTTGAAGAATACATTTATATACAATCTATCATGAGTTTGGGGAATGGAAAAGTGTGACTAAAAAGACATTGAAACAAAAAATGGAAAAATTGTGTACAAAACATATGGGGAGTCATCCACATACTTATCACAGTGTGTTGCCAATTAGAGTCCTCCAAAGAAATAAATGGACATCTTCAAAGAGCCATAATTTTCTCCTTTCTTGCCCAGTTATGCTCTAACTTTCAGAGATTATTCCTTCTGATTTCTAAAGCTGCATTTCCATTAGAGCGAATTTCCGCCGCGAACATTCAAACAGACCAAATCAGTGTTATTCATATATTATTCATATATATTATTCATATTACGTGGCGAATATTCGCAAGCGAATTTTTTCAATAATTCGCTGCGAAATTCGCTCTAATGGAAACGCAGCTTTAGAGTGTCTGAAAGCAACAGTTTGCTTGGGTTCTAGAGAAAAACAAGGGAGTATTTACTTGTGTATAAATGTATCCTTTTTTCCTTTTTTTTGTTAAAAAGTATGAATATTTTTAATAAATTCATTTTCTTTTTTTAATTATTAACAAATATTCAGTAAGGCATCAAAACTTCTGAACTGTACTTTCATCATAAAATTGGTCAAAATTATATAATTTCTCCTTTCTAACTGAATTTCATGGTAATGATATTCTTTATATTATGATGCAAGTTGCACTTCAAGATGTGAATTTTTACAAACAAAATTAATATTTTCTCTTTTGTTTCCACAGCAGGCTACACTTAAGGTGTTTTTTGATTACTTCAAGATGAAATTCAACCAAAATCACAGAAACATGAGTGACAGTGTTTCTAACTCTTTTCATAGATATCTTTAAAAAGTATTGGATCATTTTTTTTCTTTTTTTCTTCAGAGCTGCCTACAGTAACGGTGTTTTTGACTACTCCAAGACAAATTCAACCAATATCACTGAAACGTGAGGGACAGTTATCTTAACCATCATCGTCACCATCGTCCTATTCTTCTTCCTACTCTTCTGACTACTTCATGACAAATTAAACACAGAATATCACAGAAGTGACAGAGCCTCTTACACGTCTTAACCATCATCATCAACATCGTCATATTCTCCGCAATATGTTACCAACAAATTAATCTCTTCTGCTGGTATATTTTTTTATTCTACAGCAGGCTACATAACTCTTATGGTGTTTTTGACTTCTTCAAGACAAATTCAAACAATATCACAGAAGTGACAGAGCCTCCTACACCTCTTAACCATCATCATCAACATCGTCATATTCTCCGCAAAATGTTACCAACAAATAAACCTTTTTTGTTGGTATTGTTTTTTTAATCTACAGCTGGCTACTCTTATGGTGTTTTCGACTACTTCAAGACAAACTCAACCAACATCACAGAAACTCCGGTGATAGAGCCTCCGACGTCTACGCCACCATCGCCATCGTCATCGTCGTCTTCTACAATGGCAGATGAGATTGCCGCGTACATCAAGCCAGTGCGCGAGGCCAAGCTGCAGCTCTCGTTCGCTCTCTCGGTTCTCAAGCAGGTCTTCTCGCCCGTCTTCTTTCGAGGCATCTTCTCCTTCCTGGTATGGTGGGTGTGCGTCGCCTGGTTCATCACGAGCGCGTTCGGTCTCGCCTTCCACTCCTACGTCTACACCAACAGCTAATCGTTAATCCATCGTTATTCAGCCGACATGCATTATTTCTAACTTATTGAAGTCTCGTTCAACCTTTTCTATTCAAAGTTGAATTGTTAAGTGCTTGGGTGCCAATATGAACCCAAACGATAATTTACTGTAATTCTAGTGCCAGAACTTTTTATTTTCCTTTAAAATATTTAGCACAGGTTATTATAGCTCAGCACCAGTATCTGGAGAGAGACTAATTCAATTCAGTGGAACCTCTTTACAACAACGTCCTTGGGACAATAAACATTACTTATTGTAACAAGCATCTTGTTATATTGGGGTCAAAACAAACAAACATAACAATTTTGGACTAGTACAATAACTTTGTTTTGTTATCTCAGAACTCTCTGTTAATGAGGCACCACTGTTGTTTTTCATGGTTATGCTTGTGGAAGATATGTCTCCTGTTTTTTTAACAACAAATGGTCGATTTTATAATTTGTGTGATCGTGATGTAAATTTACTAGATTTAATACTCTTAGTTGTTGTTTTTTTCCTTTTACATGTATGTGCAATAGTATCCTAGATAGAAGCAGTGTGTATTGAACATTTTCATTATTCAGGGTTCTTCAAGGGCCCATATTCATAAAACACCGCTAGCTTAATAGGTCCATGGCAAATAAATTTCAGATCATACAGTTAGGTGAGCAACATTCAATTTTCCTTGTTCCCAATTAGTGGTAGCTGGGTTGGCCTTAGGTATAATAGTAGCCACAGGATCATGTGTTATATACTTAGCTACGTCATCCAAACATAGACTTGAGCTAGCTGGGTTTTATGAATATGGGCCTAGTTGGTGACGAATGAAATTTGTATGTAAATGCAGCCACTCTTGCAGATGTCAAATCCACTGGGATTGCATAAATATTGGAATGATAACATGGTTCCTTAGCACTGTGTGCACCTTGCAAGCGACTGGTTGGAATATTCCCTAGGGAGTGGAAAATGTGCACTTTGTGTGTAGGAACGATTGAAGTGTGGATCCGTTGACTGGGATAATAATAATAGCGCTTAAGAGGCTCATTGCAATTTGTGCTCTATAAATATCTATTATTATCACTAATATTCTAGCCTTCTGCCAAATTTGATGTTAATGATGGTAAAAAAAAAAAAAAACATACAAACAAAGAGAAGGAAACCAGAAGAAACCTAGATTTGGTCAATATTGTACCTATGCAAGTCCAACTAAGGCAGGGTTGGCTTAAAGGGATCTAGTAACTTTGTTGACATGTGCAAAAAGTGATGAATGGTTGATGCAATGTATATTATTGTTATCTCATATGTCCACAGGGTATTGTGTGAAAATTTCAAGTCAAATGGACATTGCATGGCCAAGTAATGAGCGAAAATGCAAAGTGATATTCAATAACTCACTGCACTCACTTTGTACACAGAAGAAAAACTCGCCCGGAGTTTTTCTTATCTGAATACTTCGATCGTACATATCTTTGTAACGAAAGGGAAATTTGAAAAACCGAAACCTGTCCCATGATTTTATTGTTAATACGAATACAACAAGGTATGAGGGAACCGCTAGAATGAAAAATTTATTTTGAGGATTTGGACAATGTTACTAAGTCCGTTTAACCCTTTGAGTGGCCTGGTCGTCTCCAGTCACACTCCTCATAGAATCAGATCTATTGATCTGTTCTCTCAGGCACACAGTAGATAGGACAGTGTGGAATGAATTGTACAGGCACCCAGCCTCCGTACAGTGAAACCTCATTATAATGAGCACCGTGGATCCATTGAATTTACCTCGTTATATCAGATATCTTGTTGTATCAGGGCTTAGTTTAAAAAATAGTAAGATACATTGAACATAGACCTGTAAAATTACCTTGCTATATCAGGGCCCCAATAACATAAAGATTCGCAATTAATCGTTTTATTGATTAATTGATCGTACGATCAATCGTACAATCAATTACTTGATTGTTATTTTTTCATGTTTTAATTGCTATATTTGTAAGCGCTACGATACGTTGTGAATAGCGCTCTATAAGTAACCTGTATTATCATTATTCATCCATGGTCACAAAGGATTGGGACAAGTGGATTCATGCAATTTAATTTGGCGCTCAGGGTTAAGTATGTTCGTTTATTATTTCCTTGTAAAGTTGAAATCTTGCTCTAATGTCACAAACAGATGACAGGGAAATAGCTTTTTTTTAGGGTTTTGCCAGCAGAAACCAATTTTAGGGAGTGCAAAATTATATATGTAGAGGTTTGGAGTGTATTTATTTATGGAGAGTCCCTAGCTAGGTCAAATTATTTTGAAGTTGAGACTATTGCCGTTGATACAGTGTAGAGAAATCAGATACAAATTAAGATTATAATTGCTGTGGTAGGAGCTTAAAATGAGTGTGATTTCAATAGATAATGATGCAGTCAAAATAGTTAGTGTAGTAATATCAGATTATTTTGTAAAAAACAAAATAAAACAGTATTAAATGAAGGAAAATATTTGGAAGGACCTATGCAATGTAGCTTAACTTTCATGTTAACGTGTTGAATTGCCAAATTGTGTTTGGGACAAGTCCTGAGCGTGGCAATATTAACTTCACAAATTAATATTTTTGTTAGGATTTTTTTGTTTGCTGGTTGTGTTAATGATATGGACCATTTGCTTAGCCGTGATCTGATACATGGAATATGCACCCTTAAAGATCTTGCAGATACCTATGTTGTAGTCAAATGCGCCCGCAATCGGCAAGCAGTTGTGTGATGATGCAAAATAATGATGTAGATTAACCCGAAACACATATAGAGTCGACCCGACCCGACCCGATCGATCCGACTGGCTTTCTGTCGGATCACGTCAGTGTGCGTTGCCTCACGACTTCTATTTTGCCAGTTGGAGGCCAGTCAGAAGCCGGACTTGGCTGATTCAACATGTTGAATCGGCTCCGTCTGAATGGGCCCAACTCTAGCCTGACTGAAAACCAGTCATATCGTGTCGAGTCAGCTCTGTGTGTGTTGAGATTTTTTTGCCAGGGTGTTTTTAGTATTGTTCGCCCACATTGTGGCAGTGGCATAGCTATTTAGGGCACGAAGGGGGGGGGGGGGGGCAGGTGTCCATTTAATTTGACAATCAAAGTGGAAATATCTGTAAAGAAATTCATAAGGTGTGCCCCCCCCCCCAAAAAAAAAATAAATAAATAAAATAATATAATAATAATAATAATAATTTGTGTCCCCCAATCAGTCCAACCACCCTATGCCACTGTTCTAAGCTAAAGGCAATGGGGAGGATTTATCTGGCTATGTACATTTGTAACCTTTGTGGGCAATAAAAAAGAAAGACAAAAATAAAAAAAACAATTGTTTTTGAGTTGTTCAGCCACTGCCCCCCACCCCTCCTCCCTCCTTTCCCCCATGGGAATCTTGCCCCCTCCCCTCTCTGCCCCCAGTTTGGGTGGATCCTGGCAGCTTTGCCACTGAATGCTGAAAGACGACGTGAAAAACCATTCTGTCAACATTCACATGGTTATTTGAAAGTTGTAGTGTGTTTTGGTATATTATTAAACTTAAATTCAGTTATTCTGGATAAAGAAAGGAAAGTTTGTTCTGCTCTTCATATCTTTTATTCAGTGTTTTAACCTGAGCTGTGTGTATTTGACAAAAATGTGTGTGTGTGTGTGTGTGTGTGTGTGTGTGTGTGTGTGTGCGTGCGTGCGTGCTTGTGTGGGTGTCAGTAATGTAGTGTGATGTTAGTTACTTTATAATCACTGTTGCAAGCAATGGCGCAGCTACATGGAGGGGAGGGGGGGGGGGGGGGGCACGTGCCCCCAATAATTTGCCCCAAACAGTAACAAAAATCATTGTGCAATACTAGCATCAGGTTATACCTATAGAGGGTTATGCGTTACAATTGAGAGATTGCGCAACACTCCTGGAAGTTATGCAATACATTTAAACCTATAGCCGATTATGTGAAATATTAAATTTAGAGATTTTGAAATACTCCTGGATGTTGCGCAATACTAGCCACAGGTTATACCTATAGCCGGTTATGTGAAGCATCAAATTTAGAGATTGCGCAATGCTCCTTGATGTTGCGCAATACTAGCAACATGTTGTACCTCTAGCCAGTTTTATGTGAAGCATCAAATTTAGAGATTGCGCAATAATCCTAGAAGTTGTGCAATACTTGCACAATGGTTTACCTATTAGGGTTATGTGAAACATTACATTTAGAGATTGCGCAATACTCCTGGATGTTGCGCAATACTAGCAACAGGTTACACCTAAAGCCGGTTTAACCCATCAGTGCCTAAGGCCCACATATTTGTGGTTTGGTAGTCCTACACTTAAACAAGAAGAAGACTAGTTATGTGAAGTGTACAGGAAGAAAGAGCATAAATTCCTCTATTTTTAGAGCCCTGTTTTGTTACTCTACCTGCTTTAGTTATTTTTTAATGATTTTTATTATTGCGTAAATCACTATAATTTAGACAAATCCTTTAATTGGCAACACATTGTGATACTTAAAAAACAGATATTGGCGTTCAAATTGGCAACTTTGCGGCAAAGTCACTTCATATTTGTCTTAAATGGTCACTTAATATTTTCCACCTATTTTTATGTCATTGATCGGTCAACAAAATTGAGGAGTTGCCAATTTGTAGAGGAAAACAATGATCAATTTTGCCTTAAAATAGCTCTCGTCCTTGATGGGTGTGAGAAGTATTACATTTAGAGATTTTGCAATAATCCTTGATGTTGCGCAATACACAGGTTATACCTAATTAGCTGGTTTATATGTGAAGCATTACAGTTAGAGATTTCGCAATACTCCTGGATGTTGCGCAATACACAGGTTATACCTAATTAGCTGGTTTATATGTGAAGCATTACATTTAGAGATTTCGCAATACTCCTGGATGTTGCGCAATACTAGCAACAGGTTATACATACATGTATATAGCCAATTTATAGTCTTTGGTAAATTGTAGTAACCTGTTGCTAGTATTGCACAACTTTCAGGAGTATTGCGCAATCTCTTACTTGATTGCTTCACTTAACATCATCAACAACAACGACAGCAATATATTAAAGCAACACATGACACCGTAATCGTTTTCCAGTGCTGGTAATTTATTTGTTTCTCTTATTTTCACTTCAAACATCCAGTGATAATGGGGTGGTTCATCATGATATTGCACTGTGAAAAAGGACACGATTATATTTTTGTCTATCTTTGAATTATATTGTTGCAATTAACGATTTGATGAATAATGTGATCATTTCATGTCAATAATCCCTCATCTGATAACCAATACTATTTCGTTATTTAATACAAGTTAAATGCACAATGGCATTGCATTGGTTTGCAGAAAGTAGTTACATGTATGTATTACCTTGACTGCGTATCATACAGATATGCAGCTCTACAGGCAGATGCAGCTGGAGACCAAAATGGTCTTTACATTCCATGAAAATATAAATGAGCATTATTTTCTTTCTAGTCATAATTCGAATTGAATCAAACTCATTTACATGTAGCTTATCACAAGTAATTTCCCCATATACACATGATGTAATTCATATATATCTTTGAAATGTTTCATCTTGAGATCATTGTTCTATAAGGTCATCCAGACAACACAAAGCAACCTTACTTAATATACCTTAGTGCATTTTAGTTGAATTTTTGATGACATAATGTACGAACTAATGATTTATTAATTTGAATATCGAACTTCTGTGTTAGTTAGGGGCAAGATTAGAGGTATCAAAAGATTGTACATATGCTACAAAATGGATAAAAAATTTATCAAGTTATCAAATAGAGATTACAAATATCTCTCGCGGGAGTTTTTATATTGCTCTTTCAAACTTGGCGTTAAGGCTTCACTGAGTCGTTTAAACTTCAAAATATAGAATTTCAAATGAAGCTCCTTAAACAATATTTCCTTTCCTATTTCTCAAAAACCATATACAACTTCACTTCAAATCATTTTGACAACAGCCAACACCACTCTCATGGAACGATTGTTAAGGTTATGATAAATTATTCAAACAGTTCTACAGGAATCATTATGAAAAGAACTAAAATAACTAATCAAAATGTTTCGTAAGAGTTTTTTTTCGCGTAAGAATAATAATTGTCAATACAAAATGGTAACGCACGTTTACAACGTTTCTTACAAATGCACATTTCAACGCGCTTACTAATCAAAATGCAGAATTATTTACAACACATCACAGTACATGAATGACATTTTTTAAATCATTGAATTGATAATAAGAAACAACATTTGATAAAAGTCTGTTCTCCGCTTCTAACAATTCTCATTATTTCACATGAACTTAAAGTAGTGAGCGAAGAGAAATCTACGGCAATACAAATTTTGTGATTATCAACTGCAAATAGTTTAAGTAAAAAACAAAAAATTACGCTATAGTTATCAATACAATATTGTTATCACAATTCCTACTAATGGGTTATCAACAATTATTACCCAAATCTATTGATTCATAAAATACACTGTAATTTATTCAATGAAAACCCTAATTATTGGCACTTATGAATGAAAATATTTTACTAGAGATTTTAATACGTGTACTAAGAGGAAAAAAACTGCCACCACTTCACTTGTTCCTTCGAAGTACAATCCATCTATCAACCAACCAACCATGCAATCAATCAAAATAATCAGCTAACAGACACGGCACTGCCTCTTAATTATCATTGGCATATCTTCTAACGAAAAATGAATTAATATAAACCTCCCAGAAGTTAGATCATGACATAATATTATACCTATGATTAGATGATTCGTAACAATTCATGTGTCACAATCTATGTACTACGCATTACTCTCACCTATTCGTTACGACTTTATAATAAGTTTGCATTTGTGTCATATTAAAGATAATAATTATTACATTTCTTTATTAATGTTTGTTTTAACTGTGGTATTAACAGAACTGTTATGATGAGTAGAGAATAGAAAAATATTTTGGATTCGCGCACGTTTATTTAATTTTATTTAACAGGACTCGAAATTAGTACTGTCCCGCTGATCTGCTATCACCACAGGTGTTAGTAATTGGGCCACCAAATGTGACATTCGGACCACTAAAATGTCGGTACTTCCCAGACTGCGCAACCGAAACGGACCTGTTTCGCTCTCCGTCGTGTGGTTCCATTGCCACCAACAGTAGACAAGTCTAATTGATTTTGGCTTGCTCGACTGGACTACCAAAAAAATCATTTAATTTCGAGACTCGTTTGGTTTTAATCACATCACATGGGCGGGGCAATTAAGATGATGATTAGGTCTAGCTATCTATCTATACGATTATTATCCCCTTATTTGCGTTTTAATTTCTTGAATTGCTTGGCGATCCTAGCTAGTTCTTCCGCGATGTCGTCCGTGGCGTCCCGTGATGAGGCTGTCGTCTTCTGCTTGGACTTTTTACTCGATGGTTTTGCTGTAAGACAAAGAAGTAATACAAGAAATAAGAGGCTAGAATACTAAACACCAATAATTAAATCATGTTACACACATAAGAGAGAGTGAACATGATCAATGAAAATTGGGCTTTGCCGAGAATCGAACGCGAGACCTCCCGGTTTCCGGGTAAACTAAACAAAATGTTGATTTCTCTTGTCGATCTTGGCAGTGGTGTTCGTATCAAATTTGTCTTTAATTGATTCGTAAATTAAAAAAAATAAAACAAATGGAAATATTAATGAAAATTTAGTGATTTATTATGTATATATATTTCATTACAATAAAGAAATGAAATGAAATTGTAAAGGAAATGCTTAGATGATTGGACTTATGATATTTAATACCTCATGTGCCATGTAGAATACCAATAGTCCATCAGTTAAAAAAATAAACATTATTTACACAACTTAGACCATTTTTTGTATTTGTTTGTTTCTTTTGCCGTTCGTGTCCCACTTTACCGCGGGCTTTCTTTTTCATTACACAATTAAAAGAGAAGAATTTACTCTTTTGCTGAAATCTTACCAGAGCGCTGTTTTTGATATTTCTGTAGCTGAGAAACAAGATCATTGACTAGGGTCTCTACCGACTCTTCATCAGTATCGTCATCACTATCGGTGTCAGTATCGACGTCGTCATCGCTGTCTTCGTCACTGTCTTCGTCGGTGTCGTCGGTTTCAGGATCGCTCTCCGTGTCACTGTCCGTGCCACTCTCCGATGTATCATCATCATCGTCGTCATCGTCATCAGAATCGTCACTATCTGATTCGCTATCATCATCATCGTCATCATCATCAGATTCATCAGAGTCTTCATCGGAGTCACTCTCGGACTCTTCGGCTACCTGGGCAGCGGCCTTTTTCTTCGACGATTTTGATGTCTTACTCGATTTGCTTTTCATTTTGTTGTCCTCCTCATCAGTACTAAAGTCACTGTCGCTGTCGCTCCCGTCGCTCTCCTCGCCTTCGTCACTGGAATTGTCCGAGTCGCTGTCATCATCGTCATCACTATCACTTTCTTCATCACTGTCCGACGATTCCTCATCGTCATCGGATTCGGAGCTCGATTCGTCATCACTCTCACTCTCGTCATCATCATCGTCAGTGTCAGTGTCCTCACTATCGTCGGAATCGGACTCCGAGTCGCTCTCCTCTTCGACGACCACGACCTTCTTGGTGGATGCCTTCGAGGAGCTCTTTCCTTTCGTCTTCTTCAGATCCTTCAGTTCTTTCTCTACCTTATCGGGAACGCGCTTCGATGATTTCGATGGTTTCTTCTTCACCTCGACCTCCTCCTCCTCATCGTCCGAATCTGATTCACTGTCCGAGTCCTCATCTTCACTGTCGTCGTCGTCGTCATGGGCTTGGTTCTTGTTGTAAAAAGATTTGCCCTTGCCTTTTCCCTTCGGCTTCGATGGAATCATGGATTTCACCTATTAAGACGCAAAACAAAATAGTGAAACATAAATAATTACAATCATTGCAATAATTTATTAAACTTCAATTGCGATGTTTTCAGCAGTTGTATGAAAGTTGTATAAAAACGATCTATATTCATGAAGAATTTTATTCACAATTTAAAAATTACTTTGGAGCAGTTGCAAGAAGAAATGTTTGATCATATAAAGCATGCATACAATTCTGGAAAGAGTAGCAACGCTTTCTTTTAAATAAACGGCGTAGCAAAACCAACCAAGATAATTGTAAATAGCGGGTTGGAGGTTTCCTATGAAGGAGTCGTCTGTACAACACATAACCGTTTATTTTGTTGCTCCCTTGCTACTCGCGCCCGCATCTTTATTAACCAAACTCTTCATCAAAAGTAATGTATCACTTATAGATCAAGGCTCTTTGTTTAATTAGTATAATACACATTTAATATCATACCATGCTATAGAGACGGTTCATCAATGGCTCTGCTTCCTCGTCATCGGAGTCGTCATCCGCGTCGCTCTCCACACCGCTGTCGACGTCGTCATCAACCACGGCCTTCTTCTTTGCTGCTCCCTTCGCTGCCTTTTGCTGCTCTTTCAACGACGCTTTCGATGACTTCGATTTCTTTGATTTTGTGTCCACGACTGCCTCATCATCGCCATCATCGTCCGGAACGGGAGATTTGAATTTCGACTTTGAGGATTTCTTGGCTGCCGCTTCTTCCCTAGCGGTCTCTTTCTTCGTCGACTTCGAGGTCTTCGTCGACGCCGCCAGATCGTTGAGGTCCTTGACGAGGGGGTCGACTTCGACAGCGTCCTGCAATATGTCAATAATAACGAGAGTCATGGACATAAACTGGGTGGACCTTGTTATAACGGGGTTCACATGTCGGGCGTATTAACGCATACGTTCTTGTATAAGTATAAATCAATATTTACAAGAAAATTATCAAACATTTTCATAAACATATTAGGGGATACGGATATTCATTTCGATTTTTGGATGGTTGTGTCCTTTTGTCCATGTTTTCTCTGTTTTCAATCTCGAACATAATATTAAAACAAACTTAACATTATCCTTTTTTACAGACTATAAAATAAAATACAGCAACAACATTATTTTCGTTTGGTTAATAACATATTTATTTTAACGTAATTTATGAACTCGGGTAATTTTTTATTTATTTATTGACGGACAATTCTTTGTTCAACGACGATTTGGTACGAAATTGTATACCGTAATCATCTTCATAGACATAGGTAATCGAGTTTACATACATATTAAAGTATATTTACATAGCGTACATAATTATGATTATGTTTTCGCTTTACTCACCTGTTTTACTGCCTTTGTTCTACCCATCTTTCCTAGTACCACATCTATAAAGGAAATAAAAATCAGATACGCCATTAATTTGCTTTCACAGAGCACGAAATGTCATTTATGCCACTTGCAGGAGAAAACAAAGTCCACAAAGGAACGCCTTTAATGACTAAAATTGATGTTTCCTTCGTTCTCTCCGCCATAAACTGACCCGTTTATTCGTTTTTGTAATGTCTTATGTTTTCAATTAATGAATGATGAATACAATAAATAAATACATATCATACATTATTTTATTAGTAAAGAACGTTTCATAGCAAAGCTTAATAAATACAACCACGTACACATAACAGTGGAATGGGGGAGGTCAAATGGGCATCGTGTCATTATAAGCAAACATAAAACATGGACAGTTATAGGACCCGTTGCAGAAAGAGATACAATCGATTGTAAGTTACGATTGATCGTAAGTCAGAAAATTTACGCGTTTCAACCAATCAGATTTGAACATCTAGAACACGTGATCTGACTTACGCTTAATTGCAACTTACAATCGATTGTATCTCTTTCTGCAACGGGGCCCTAGAATCGTAAGTTAATAATCTGAATACGTTTATTATTTTGTGCATGGACCTATAAATGTTGTTTTGGGTTTACATTGTAGGCCTTATTCATGGGGGCCATGGGGGCGCAACATTAATTTTTTAAGGGCGCTCACGTCGATTTTTAGCAGAATTATGTTGCCAGAAAATGGCCCGATTTCCCCGGAATTGCTGAATGCTGAACAGTATAATACTGTCCTTGTATTTGCAAACGTATGTTTTAAAATACGTTTAAAATCTTATCTTTAACGCCTTCGCGTGAAACAAAACACAACAACAAAAACAAATCTGTATGATGAAATGAAACCCATTGGATAAAAAACAACAACAAGCGTGGTGAAAATTAATTGTCACACCACACACACGATAATAATTTTTATCGAATAAATCACGCTGGAAGAGAGTAATTTGTTTAAATGCAAACTGCAAATTAAAACCGCAAATTATTTGGTTATTTGTTACTTTGCACAAAATTAACAAATCAAATCCCAAAACAGAAAAAAGAACAGGGCGAAACTTTACATGTCGGTATATAAATGTAAAATATATACTCTTTGATTTAATTTGTTTTCCAAGAAAGATATTTAAGATTGTAACGGTGAGTCTTTACCGCCAGGCATTAAGATTTGTTTCTTCACAATTTAACATCATATTACACAAACAAATTTAAATGACAAACACAAATAACAGGTAATTATTAAATCCACCTGCTGATTTTATATCTAAAACTTGTAAGTTATCATTAAAAAATAAAAGTTATTATTCAATGATGCTAAACAGGTAGAAAACATACAAACGGCTATAGTAAATTACAGGACTGTTTTCATTTAAGTTGGTCCCCAACATTTATTCCAATCGGATATAAATTTTATTGACATTTCAGCTGTTTCTGAACAGATTTTGATCAAACAAAGTTTATTCTCTCATTAATTGTATGCTTTATTTCAAATTTCACACTCGGGTTTGTATTACCTCACAAAACAATTATTAACTGAACTATCCCTTTGAACAAATTGTACCATTTCATTGCTTTAGTCATCTTAAATCTGGAAAGTGAGACTAAATTTTAGTCGTGTATATTATTATTTTCAATGATGTACTTCCGAATTGACTCCAATGATATCGTTAATATTGCATGCTTGTTAAATGTGTTATGGTTAGTACGCATGCATGCAAACCCAGCTGTTTCTTTAGATGCTACAGTCGTGCAAGTGTACAATTAATACTATACTATATACATACTTATACCCACCTATACAATAATACTCAGTTGTGTCAATACTTATGTG
This sequence comes from Echinarachnius parma, assembly GCA_037951105.1. Taxonomy (NCBI): domain Eukaryota; kingdom Metazoa; phylum Echinodermata; class Echinoidea; order Clypeasteroida; family Echinarachniidae; genus Echinarachnius; species Echinarachnius parma. The sequence goes on along the minus strand of JBAMJV010006289.1, from coordinate 18,356 downwards.
ACATGTTGCTACGAAACCCTTATACAGAATGATATAATGATGTTAGGAAATAGATCAGATAACTCTACATATTTTGACGTAATGTCAAGTATTCAGCTGGTTAGACATCCAATTAAAATTCCATAAATCTTATAAAATTGCGAGTGATGCTGAAAATAAAAAATGTGAATAGTTCACGAAATGTAAGTCAAACATTTCATTGTCGCCACGGAAAACTAAGGGATAGATAATAACAAGTGCTTGTTTTTCATCAGACCAGGCTTTTTCATAAATTATTTAAACAAAAACTACTTAGAATGAAGAGAGTCCATGTACATAATCAGACAATATCAACGCCACACAAATAGCAATGGGAGTTTCAAAACTAGACTGGCGACCTGTATGGAAATGTGGTGGCTTTATAGCGACATCACCTATAAAAACAAACACACTTTCTGATACGTTCGGAAAATACTTTAAATGAAGTCAAGAGGTAGAGGTAAGTGTTTACTCCGATTATTTAACCTAGCTACAAAATCGAGATGATGAGTCTGAAAATAAACGTCAAATATAATGACATGTATGAGAAGATGAATTCCTATATATATATATATACAAACAAGCCTTGAAATGCGGAGCTTATATGGCATGTATACGGTATGGTACAAGCTAATTGGCATGTTTGTACATCATTTTGTGGAGGCATCTCATAGTTATAAATCAGTTAAACATGCAGATCTGATGATTTTACTCTGGAAAAAAAGAAGATTGAGATTAATAAAAAATGAATCGTATCGTTATAATATAGTAGACATAAAGTGCATGACTTTCTCTTTTCTTTCACTGTCTTCGTTCGTTTGCATATCAATTAATTTTAATATAATCTATTATATGCAATTTGAGAAATAATTGAAATAAATCCATCCATTTGATTCAGCCTGTTATGAGAAAAAAGGGTATTCAAACTCAATACAAATAAATATTCCATACACAACATTGCACATCCATCCCGGCACTTTATTATAAGTTTACTACGATTTTTTTTTAAAACAAAGTTTGTGAATAATGAAAATTTGAGATTGAAATAAAGGCTTAATCTAAACATGTCTAGACGAAGAGAACTTTGTCAAATAAAGACAAAGTGTTATGTAGGGTACATGTAATGTGGCGTTCTAAATGCAGCACCTCCAATCGTTATTTAGGGTATTCAATACCAAATACCCAAACGTGCATATCCATCCCGCTTTATTATACGTTTACTACGATTTCTATTTTAAACAAAGTCTGGAAATAATGAAAATTTGAGATTGAAATAAAGGCTTAATCTAAACATGTCTAGACGAAGGGAACTTTGTCAAATAAAGAAAAAGAGTTATGTAGGGTACATGTAAAGTGGCGTTCAAAATGCATAAACTCCAAATGGTATATGGGAACACTCGTTTAAAGGGGTAGTCGTGTTGTGGTTTTAAGCCTCAAAATATCTTTAACATTTCTCGGTCTGGGTATTGGTTTGAATCCATAAAACAAGAAGAAAACAAATCGAATTAAATCATTAAACTTTGGAATTTAAAGTGTGAGTGCCGTCTCGTTAAAGAGGGCACTTTTCTAAGAGTGCATTGGGTGGCGCCATGTTAAAACGCCGTGCGCTCTGTAGCTTACGCACATAGCGGGGCTATGCAAGTTGTCGCGCTTACGGACGAACACGCGCGGTAACAAAAACATGGCTCTGCCCATTGAGCATCTCGACAACGCGATTCCTTTCAATCTTTTCTGGTAAAAAATTTAAAAAAATGAATAGAAGAAGATGTTTTTTCACAATTCAGCACACCTGGGGCTGTTTTTTCTTCGATTTAATGTTAAAATACGAAAAAATATATTTCCGTTTTCACAAGTTCCCTCTAACCATGTGATGATCAATGTGACATTTATAGCGTTTTGGAGCAGCATCTAGGGCATAAACCACAACTGAACTACCGCTTTAATACATTCAAACTCTCTAAACTATAAAACTCTTCAAACTATGAGAAATGCAATCAAACAAGCGCCAATCCCAGATTTTTTTTCTCAAAATGCTCAATTTTTACCTCGAATCTCATTCAGCTCTATGCCACTCCATGTGGAAAAGTTTGCTGCATAAACAAAACAGAGATGTTACTGAAAAGGGGCTTATTTCTATTTTCCGTTTAATTTCAAATACCAAATCAAGGTGTGTTTTGTAATGAAGTGTTCAATTTTGTACTATATTATTCCAGTGAGTATAACGTAACGTTTACATCATTATGGAGTGTACGTAACCAAAACACTATACATAATTATATTCTATGTTTCGATTTGTGAATGGGGATTATTTTACATCGAACGGCCGAACTTACATAATATAGACGGTGACTTCTAAACATGTTGCTGCACTATAAGGGGTACTATATGTGGCATTATGTTATACTGTAAGACACTTTACATGTGGAACTAAATGGAACTACCATTTTAAATGTGAGATATTTTGCACCTGTCACGTTAATCATAAGCTAACTGGTATACGGGGTTAGTGTCATTTATCATTCATGTCATTGGCGTAGATATGTTATAGTAAAGGGCGGTTCTAGTTACGTATTAACTATAGTAGGACTGAGGAGGGTGTAGGGTGAGGGGAATAAACGTCCTGAGGATATTCATGTTCCACTTGATTGTCCTCTCTGCCATAATTAGGGGAAACGAAATATTGAATAATCAATAACACCAGGTACTTTATTGGAAGGGGGGGTGGGAGAATTAACTGTCCCTCATGGTGAATGGTGTCCCCCTTCATCCTCTTTGCTCCCTCCCTTTTACGTTAAAGGGTACCACCACCCAAAACTAGTATCCTTATAAATGAAAGGTATCATCTTTAATATTCCATTCCATCAACAAGTTCACAAAAAATATGTGTCCAGAAAAAATATATATAATTGGAAAATGCATCACCATTCTAAAGCATGCGTTAAGGGGTCTGTATGTACGAGACTAAGTGTGTGCGGAGCGAACGAATCGCCCGGGATTCTATTCTCTCCGAACGTACGCGTGAATAGCATTGGCGCACTCGCAAATGTTTGGCCCGTATGGAACCAGGAAACAGTAGTGGTTCCGTTAGTGGGGGAAATTAATTGCTTTGTTTATGAATTACACAACCCTTTGCAAAATGTTGGGTATCTATTTGATATCACAAAACGGTACCAAAGCATATAATTATGTCTCGTTCTTTGCCTGGTGGTCCCCTTTAATGTCCTAAACTTGTTCTACCAGGATGCAAGACACCGACGACCTTTAGGCCTATGTTGCTATGCTTGTAAGTGATACTATAATGTTTATTTAATATGTTAATATCTGTTTGAAATGTCCTAGGCGATTGAAAGCCAACTCTTATTTGGTTCATATTATTTGGGGTCATCGCCCTTATTAGACCTATGTTTGTAAGTGATGTCAAAATAATTATTTATTTAATAGTTCAATATATATTTGTTATATTCTCATGAATTGATTAGTCACCTATTTGGTAGTCTGAAATTTTAAAATATGTATAAATGAATATTAATGTTTTTATGTCATGTTTATATGTGATTTTATCATAATACTTCAAAGTATTAGATTACATTAAATACTAAATAAATCAAAGTTAGAAATCTATTTGAAACGCCCTAATAAAATTAAGTCACATGTTGTATTTGGTGTCATGAAATTGTATGATATTCATTAATAAATAGTTTAGAATATATTGGAATGTCCTGATGATTTTAAAGTTACCTATTTTTGGTATTATAAAGAAGAAAAAAAGCTGTGTTCAAAAGTTCATCCGAAACGTATAAATATTACACCGAGTGTTGTTTTTAGTTTGTGTATTGACTTGAAAATGGAACAAGAAACATACATGGATGAATTATCTGTACTTGCTTGAAACATAATTTGATGTTAAGAATGTACTATAAATGTAGACAAAAAAAATAATTCATAGCATTATAGTTCCATGCGTATACACATACACATTATTCCTTAATAAACATACAATATACAAAATAATATGAAGAAAACAAAACGAAAATATAAATAGACGTGAGAAATAATAACAAATAACCTTTTGGACGTAGAAAAGCATAGCCCCATATGTGTTTGTATTAATGCGGTTAAATCCAGTTCCATTTGGTTCAGAGTGGCAATAGATGTCGTATAAGATTCTTCGAGTATCAGTCAGCGTTAGTTATTCATGCATGTGATATTCAAACCAAACCAACATTCTTTTCGACACGGCAAATTTAAGATTTAACGCTTTTTTTTTTATCATCCATGCACGTTTAATAACGCAAACAATATTATATTTTGAACAATACGACAATGAATTCATTTGATTTAAAAACGAGCAGTTATTTTTGTAATGGTATTTACAAAACAAGAGCAATTATTTCAATGAGAGTTGGATGGCTAAATATGGCTTATATATATTAAAAGGAATATAGGCTTATATATATTAAAAGGAATATATTGAAAGTATTTGATATCGGTTTGGTGTTAAAGGTATCATTATCCCCTTGCACATACAAAAACATGACAATTTAATATCATCACTGTCATGTGTGAATATTTTTCACAAATGGCACTGTTTTAAAGAGTAACTTGCGTTTCTAAAACGGTGTTTCATAATTCACATAATTATATTACACACAATCATGTACGTCTGTACAAGGCTGGAATGATATGATGATCTTAATAAAATTACCTAACAAGGGTAAAATATGTGCGTACGTATACGTATTAAGATACCATCAAATTAAAACGTCGGAGCTGTGAATCGGCGCAATGCATACAGGCTCGTGCATACGCTAGATTTAAATGTATGTCTGCGTGCATGGCTCGAGATCAATTTAACCCTTTAGGTATACCGTGGGTATATAATGCTTGTGGTGAGTTAACATCATCGATCACGGCGCGGTGCTGTGAGGGGTGATGGACGGGATTGATGTTAGGGCACATCACCACAGTGGCGTACTCAAGGTCAATTCACATTGGGGGGGGGGGGGGGGAGGTGGGGGCGGCAAAGGTTGGGGTGACAAATAACATTGGTGTCATACATAAAATATGTTTGTTTAATTGGTTATTGGTGTTATTCATCTATTCATTTTATTACAGTTCTAGACTGGAGCGGTGAGGATGGGGTATATGACCTACAAAGATATGGGGCGAGTGGTGTGACCCTACATCCCCCCTCTCCTTGGCTACGCATTTGCATCATCAAGCATCACTCATTGACGCGAGCCTGGTGAGGGCACAGGGCATAGTCTGATCAGGGACCAGGGGGCGTAGCCCGGATCCTGGAAGAGGGGGTGGGGGAGATGATTTAACTTTGAGAGCTGGAGGCCAGTCACAAAAAATATTTAAAATGTTTAGCTCTGTTTCTTGTCGAAAGCATATAGGTCCCAAGCGCAGCAGTAAAATAACATGGCACGGCATCAGATTATTCAGATGTTATCATATAGGGGTGGGGGCGTTGCCCTTTTGGCCATCCCCTCATATTGTCTACGCGGGGCTACGCCACTGATCATGACATCCCACACTGATGGACTTTCGCTGATGGACTTAAATCTCGGTAGGTATCCCCCCTCTGCATCCCGCATGCACGGAATATCACTTGTGACATGGCCATGACACGACAGACATCTGCGTGACGCGGTATTAACCTCTTCGGCCCTACTGATGTCTGATTCACTACGATGCATGCGAAGTCTTTGTCAGAAGTCCATGGCCCCGTTGCAGAAAGAGATACAATCAATTGTATAAGTCAGATCATGATTGTGTTCTTAATGCACAAATCTGATTGGTTGACTTGAAACGCGCAAATTTTCTGACGTACGATTATTTGTATCTTACAATCGATTGTATCTCTTTCTGCAACGGGGCCCCAGGTCAAAATTAGATACTGGAGGAGTTAAAGGCCAATGCACCATGACCAAAGGACGGTGCCTTTTCTTCCACGTCTTCGTGTACAGTATAATACTCGTAATAATTATAGTGTTCCACGTCAGACAAGCGACCTACTGCCATGACTGTACAATCCACCACACCGCACAGTACACTACACACGATCCGATCCGATCCGACGAACTGATGATCTGGTGATCTGAACTATACTTCATGGTTTAAATACACACGTCTTGCTTTAGTTCGGATACGAAGTTGTTCGTCGGATCGGAATCGGATCGTGAAGTGTGTGCAATGGGCTCAATGTATCAGGAGGTGGCGGAATCCGGGATATAACATGTATAAGCACTGTTAAAGAGGACAAGGGCATGGGTGAATGGAGGAATAGGGTGAGTGCAGGAGGTGGGGTGAAGATGTTCGAGTGGTGAGCGGGGGGAAGAGTGATTGTTTCAATGTAATTAAGATAAACTCTTGATTTAATTTGGAAAACTAATCGACAGGCCGAATGAGAGATATGCTAGCAATTAAAAGATACGACGTCGCAAATCATGAAAACTGCGACATTGAAAGACCAACTTGATCATCGAAACGGTTGAACAAGCAGATTGACGAAACAGAGTCATGCCTTTTACATTGTCACTATCAGATGTACATCATGTAAGCGTGTAAAGCGTGGCGTCATTTTCTATACATATATCGCACCATTTAAAGTGACTCCGTCGTCCAAGAGGGCGCTTTAAAAAGTAACAAGGTGGGTTCGTGCGAGAGAGCGACATGTATCGACACTCGCGCAATTCTCAGGCGTGTTGGCAACAGAGCGCGTGGCGTACGTATTAAAATGGCGCCACCATGATTGTAATTTTTTTTTTTTTTACAACGCCTAAACCATAGCTCCAGAACTATGCCGAACGGATACGGTCGCATTAGCGAAATATGATATCGATCGAGATAAGAAGTTGTAGTATAGTAAATTACATATTGTTTAAAGAGAGAAAGAAAACAAGATTCATACATCTTTATCTTGCCTTACTTCTTAACATCTTACGTTAAATTAAGTCATTTGGGCATAAACAGGAAATGGGACAGTTTAGAGCAAGATTACGATGCTTCGAGGCGCTTTCACAGATCGTCCAAAACACGGTTACATGACCATAAGTTAACCAATATCTTCCTATAGTTGTAATCCCAATCGAGTTAATACATGGTTCACCGTGTCCATTTATATAGGCAATGTGTTAATCATGCCTTCCAACCCATGTAAAAGGTGACTGTGATGATCCTGCAGACCCATTTCTCGGGGACATGGTAATGATAATAATCTTTCTTTTGTTCAGTCAGTCAGAGGACTGTCATAAGACAACATAATGCTACTCGGAAATCGGCAACTGGGTTAACGCGATGATCGAGTCGTGTGGAAATTGGAACAGAAATGATGGGAAAACACCTTTCACGTATCTACTTCATGGGGAACACTGCATCACTATGGTTATGGCGTGTTTACCATGATGATGTTGGTGGTCATGGTAGTGGTGATGATGATGATGATGATGATGATAAAGGATGATGTGGTCATGGTAGTGGTGATGATGATGATGGTAGTGATGATGTTGATGATGATGCTTATGATGGTGATGATGATGTTGGTGATGATGATGATGATGATGATGATGATGATGATGATGATGATGATGATGATGATGTTGTTGGTGATGATGATGATGATGATGATGCTGCTGCTGATGATGATGATGATGATGATGATGATGTTGATGATGATGATGATGTTGATGATGATGCTTATGATGGTGATGATGATGTTGTTGATGATGACGATGATGATGATGATAAGTTGACATCATTATTATAGTATTATCATCTTAACTAGATGTCATAGATCCCATTTGTGTTGAGGTTGTATGAGAATATATTTATCACAAAGAAAAGAAAAATCTAAGGTCTTTATCCTGTATTATAGTCATACTAAAGGGCCGGTCATACTTACGGTAGGGGACGTAGTGATCCGTAGGGTAATTTAATGTGGGTCAGACGTGGTGTAAGTACGTTAAACTAGGTTAAACTAAGTTGAACAACGTGGAACTACGTTGAAGTATATTCAACTACGCTATACTACGCTAATGTGGGTACAGCTTGCTCACGGACAAGTACGGAGTGGTACGTCTGACTACGCTTGAGTACAAGAGACTGCGGTAGCCACTACGCTGGACTACGCTGGACTACGCTGGACTACGCTAAAGAACGTCAAACTACGGTAAATAGCAACCCCGCACGGAGTATAACAGCCAACCGGCGGTGTGGTACGGCCATTGCGCTTGTTTTTTCAAACATAGCAGGTCTGTGAAATTTGTCTTATTTTTTGTAATTAAACATGTCTGGATCAAGACTGTCGATGCTGGTGTTGTGCACGGTAGAGTACGTTAGAGTACGCTAGAGTACATTTAAGTATGTAACGAAGTGCGTTAGACTACGCCAGACTTCGTTAGACTACGTTAGACTACGTTAAACTTCGGTTTAGTAAATATTACTACGGATGCCTTTAACAGTTTAACGTACCGCTCTTTTGAACATGTTCAAAAATTAAATCGAAGATCACGGCTCCCCCGAGTTAATACCAAGTTAGCATCACAGACAACTACGGTACGATATGGATGCTAGTACGTTCAACTACCTTCAACTTCGTTCAACTACGATCAACAACGTTAGCCACCACTACGTTCAACTACGTCCACTACCGCAAGTATGACCGGCCCTTTATGCTTTTTAGTTAAGTTGTTGTAATGCACACACCATTAGCGATAATGCACATGTATACCATTGTTTCTCGAAACATGCTGTAATATGTCAAACCGATATGAAATCTGTAATGGTTAGGAGAGTTGCACCTGCCGGTAATCTGGATAGGAATTAACTACCTCGTCACGTGACTTTGATCGGATCAGGATTACACCGAGAACTAACGGAAATTGCCAAAGGCGATTAAATACATTGTAAGAAAAGGTTTTTATACTGTCATCCTTAGCCGTGTGGGAGATGTCGTGACACACATATAGGGGACAAGGGAAGGGGGCTCCCCCTAGTTCGATTTCGCACCCCATCAATACCCCCAACCCCTATTTGAGGAAAATGAATACATATACACATGAATTCAATAACATTTTCATTTTAGGCATAGATAGCCCCCATCCTCCTCGATCGGGGTCGAACCTAGCTACGGCACAATGGTGATGGAAGGGGGGGGGTGGGCATGTAAGGGGAAGGAAGACACCTCAAGAGGAAGGATGTAATCATATTTGTCAAAGCGAAATGGATTCAAACAGGAAAGAAACCAATGTAATGTGTAATGAGTAAAGACGGATAAATACTTTCACTCTCTGTCATGCACTTGTGGGGGGGGGGGGGGGGGGGGGGCGGGGAAGAGGAAGGTATGACAAAACATTGATACTGATCACTCCTTAAAGGGATCTAGTAACATCGTTGACAAGTGCAAAAAGTGAAGCGTGGTTAATAACATGTGTATTGGTGTGATCTGATATGTCCAGAAAGTAATGTGTGAAAATATCAAGTTAATTGGATGTTATTTGGCCGAGAAATGAGCGAAAATGCAAAGTGATATTCACTTTACTCAATGCACTTACTTTGTACACTGCTGAAAAGGTCCCGTAGATAATTTCACTTCCGAAAACTTCAATCGTAAATATCTTTTGAACGAAATCGAAATTTGAAAAACCGAAACCTGTCCCATGCTTTTATTGTTAATACGAATAAAAACAAGGTATGAGGGAACCGCTAGAATTTCAATTGGATTTTGAGGATTTGAACAATGTTACTAAGTCCCTTTAAAGGGATCTAGTAACTTTGTTTACATGTGCAATAAGTGATGAATGGTTGATACATCGTATATTGTTGTTATATGATAATTGTCCACTGGGTATTTTATGAAAATGTCAAGTTAAATGGAAGTTTATATGGCCGAGTAATGAGAAAAAATGCAGTGGTATTCACTAACTCATTGCACCGACTTTGTACGCGGTGTACGGCTATCCAGTGGATAGTTTAACATCTGAACACTTCAATCGTAAATATCTTTTTAACGAAAGGGAAATTCGAAAAGCCGAAACCTGTCCCATAATTCTATTGTTAATACAAATATAACAAGGTATGAGATAACTGCTAGCATTACAATTGGATTTTGAGGATTTGGGCAATGTTACTTTTTTCTCAAATGAGTGGTGAGCCCCTCGTGCCCCCCAACACGTAGTAGCTACGCCACTGTATATGGGGAACAAAAGGGGAGAGGGTTTTAGTACGAAAACAGGAAGGGGATGAAAACGTTCATCCCCTAGATAAACGGGGGAAGGAAAGGCCTATAGTGATAACATCCCAAAAGTGATACTTCCATATCTAAAGGGAAATTCTAATGAAAGGATGATGCCGCAAGAAAGAAGATCCGTAAACATGGTAAAGAGGGAGGAAAGAAAGAAAAAGGTCTCATACGAAAATCCCAATGAATTATACCTTCATGTTTTTGGTCGCGCGGGAGATTTGCGTGAGGGAATTATGAAGCAAAGGAAAGTATAAAGTAAAATACTAAGAAGCGAAAGTTTCTACTTGGTTACGTTAAAAACGGTTGACAAAAAAACAGTCAAATAAGAAAACTGTGCGAAACAAGAATGATGAGGAGAGAACATCATGCAAGGCCTAAGTCTTGGCATTGAAAGTTTTTTGTCATTGATGCAACAAATGGATCTAAATTTATAATGTTCTTGACAAAACGAATGAAGTTAGAGAAGAAAGATGAACGGATGAAATAGAGTTGTAATAAGAATTAGAGACAGGTTTGGAGGATGAGGCTGTTTCTAGGGAAATCGAGACGAAAGGCACAAGAATAATCAAATTCCCTAAAGGCGCCAAAACCACGTTTATCAACTGTGGAGAAAAGCGCGTTTATTTGTCCGAATTTGTACACATGTCTAAGGAAATATAGAAATGGACTACACTTTATTTTGTGCTTCATAAAATTGCCTAATTAATCCAAAGATTTGGTTGAAAGGAATCTAGTATCTTTGTTGACATGTGCAACAAGTGATAAATGGTTAATAAAATGTAATATTGTTGTTATCTGATATGTCCACTGGGTATTGCGTGAAAAGTTCAAGTTAAATGGACGTTATGGCCGAGTAATGAGCAAACATGCATGCAGTTTGATATTCACTAACTCATTGCGCTGACTTTGTACATGGTTACGACTATCCAGTGGATAGTTTAACATCTGAGCACTTCAATCGTAAATATCTTTTTAACGAAAGGGAAATACAAAAACCGAAACCTGTCCCATGCTTCTATTGTTAATACGAATGCAACAAGGTATAAGGGAACCGCTATAATTCCAGCTGGATTCTTAGGATTTTAGACAATGTTACTAGATCCCTTTAATATCGAGCTATGTATCTTATTGTTGCATTCATGCAACTCAATATTTTGGAAAATTGATTTAGCGCCTTCTGTAATTAAGTTCTTTATAGTTATGATCTCATATACTTGAGCAAAAGACGATAAATTATATACTCTTTTATGCCGATCGCAGTGGAAAAGTGCGGGCTTATACAGAAGGGGGTGATTGATGGGGAGTTCATGCCACCTATGGGGGGGGGGGGGGGGGACGCGCACTCTTTGTATTTGATTAAAAGAACACGTCATACTCATTTAAAATATTGTTGATGATATAAAGTTATCTTTATTTGGAGAGATATAAGATATTTTGAAACTTACACGTTAATATGATTTTATCAACCAAAAAGATAAACAAAATACAGAAAAAGATGAATTAAATAGTATTAAACCCAATAATGAATCAATACAAAAATCTTGAGTTTTGAAATAGATTTCAATCGTGGATTTTGTTAGGCGACTAAAGGCGCAAATTCATTAATCCATAATACAATGAATATACATTCTAATAAAACAGGGTAAAATGTTGGTTAAACAAGTTCATACTATGTGTATGTTAGTTTGAAACGGCAAGAGAGTACGACAAGGAGATCTAATATCAATACGGCATAAAGTTACAAAACAAAATTCTTCGATGTAGAGGATAATTGAAAAACAAACGGATGTACACACGAAGACTAACAGCCAAGCTATATTGCAGAAAATAGGCAATTGGTGCAATTGTGTTGGCGTTTCATAATGTACATGTTTTATACAGTATGAAACCAACTGTCATCATACTTTCTAACAAGGAGATATCAGAAACAAACGGGGAAAACAAAATTAAAACCAACACAAATGACTTTCGATAAAATTATGTTGGGGTAACAAAATGGCGGTATATAACTGGCAAGACTAACAGCTATGATAGTGAAGCCGCGATTAAGAACATCAGTAATAAGTACATGTTAGTTTGTTAGAGTTTCATGGGTTAATGAAGCCAACACGGCACACATTCCTGAACAAAAAACAAAACCACACATTTTCGAAGCAGTTAGTTCATAATTTCGCTTAAAACGGCTGTACCTGAGAAGACTAATAGCGAGGCCCCGATGAAGAGCAAGAGGATCCAGTTCGGGACCCCCACGGGTTTATTCTGGGTCTTCGTATCCTTCTCCGCCATCTTGGATTCAAGGCTGTTACGTCACACTCGGTCTAGAAATCTAACGATGATGTGAACCAATAAATAAGTAAATGTCAAAGTTGAGATCGGGTGTGTATGCTACAGTAAAACAAAAATTTCCCGCGAAAAATCAGCCCGGTCAAAAGAAAAAAATATGGTGATATGTATATCCGGGAAGTAGAACAAGTCGACAGAGAGGCGAGGAGTAAGATTTAATATCCCCAAAGCGAAGATTCGCAAGCTGTTTGTTCACAGCAGTTGTCCTAAAATCAAATTGTCCATTACGTTCCAAAAACACCGCCCCGGGCTCTCTTGAGGTCGCTTATAGAGAGAAAATTATTCCAATAGAAATACGGCAAGTCACGAATCCGGTTCACAACAATTTACTACCCCTTTTTGAATGCAGATGATTGTATTGATGTGTATTTTCTCTTGCTGGAAAGCTGCCAAAGACGATGAGCGCTTTAATCCTTAACAAATGCAGAGTCCCACAAGAAATTAAATTTTCCAAGAAAATGGGGATTTAATTTTCGAGGCAAGTTTACTCCAAATTTGCTAACAAACAAGAGATCGATTTCGCCTTCGCAATCAGTTGCAGGGCCCAGCCGCCGATGGAATAAGAGGAGATAGCGGTAACGCTGAATAAGGAGTTGGTACAACACACCGGCTAAGAAAGTAAATCCTACACTCGTGCAGTACACAGCCGCCACCACATTCCAAGGTGATACAAGCAGGCACACTGAGATGGATCGATGCACTCCTCCCCCCCGGAACTCTTTCCACAGAATATAATTAACCCTTTCTGCTCCGATTGGAAACAGAGCACCCAATTAAGTGCATTCCTTGACGCAGTATGAGAACAAGTCCTTTCGGCGGATAGATGGTTAAAGTGGCGCCACCCCCAGGAAGAATTGGTGAATGAAGATGCTCATTTGGTGTAGTTTTTTCCCCATTTTCTTCCAGCGTGCGTTGGTGATGGCGGCTGACGGCGAAAGAAGGGAAACGGAACACGCCCGTGTTGGTATAATGATGGATGGATGGATGGCTAGGTGGATGGATGCGGGCCGAGGACATAGACGTTCACCCCCCCCCCCCCCCCCCCCCCTTCTCCTACCCCACCCCCTTTTCCCTAATGATGTTGGGATGTGGGACAAGCCTCTTGTGAAGCTAATGCACTGCACACGCGAGGATCGACACAGCGAGGGGTCGGTGCATCCAGCTTGCGGTGTACCCAGGATCAACCTCAAAAGGGGTTGACCGGGGGCTCAATAGGGGAATTTCTTTTCTGAAGGGAGGTAAAGCGATACCCCATCTAAAATTTGTGTTACCCATGCATACTATTATACATGTTATTTTTTCTTCTGCAATGGGGCGAAGGGTGGGAAAGTTAGAATAATAATAATACTACTAACAATATATCATATTCATAATGCGTATAATTATCACATATGTCTCTATGCGCTGTAAGAAAAGAAAGTAAAAGGACAGTTCAGCATAATATAAAGGGGCAACATTTTCGTTGAGGGGGGATTCCTCCTATAGTACCCTTTGGTCACCAAGCCATTGAGAGCATCGTTAGCCAGTGACTTATAATTGTGTCTCATCAAACTGACATTGATGTAGCGGTATGATATAGAGTTGTAGGAGAAAATGTTTGAACTATAGTGGGGGAAGGTGGGTGGGGGCTATTAGCTGCATGGTAGACTGGTATGCAATGTACATCTGTCTGTATTAGTGTTATGGTATATAAACGGATTCGAATGTCAAAACGGGGGTGGGGTGTAGCCCCATAGGCATGATAGGATGGTATATAAGTATAAATGTGACAGAGACATTGGTGCAATGATATAGCGAATTTAAAAAATGATAGACTAGATGGCAGGTGGGGTAGGGTGGGGTGGGGTTGTGGTGGGGTGGGGTGGGGTGGGGTGGGGTGGGGTGGGGCGGGGGTTCTAGTCCGCTAGGGTGGTATGGGATACGCGTTAGGTTAATCGGTGTGGTAGTCAATTTGTTCGAGAAAACTTGGGAGGGTGATAAAGGGGGGCCTGTTGTCTGCCACGAAGACATAGCAGGAACAGTATGTGACTGGAAGGGGGGGGGGGGGGGGGGTATGCTGTCTGCCAGGAACATGGTCATATGTATGCAACTGGCATGACGGGGGAACGGTAATGCGACCTAATGTCAATTGAAGGTGACGAGGGTATATCGTATGAGTACAGACACAATAGCTTATAATACCGGGCAAACTATGGCACTTTTGATTGTGAATATTAAAAAAAAAAACATATTGAATGGATGCTATCCATATTAAAGCAGAAGCTAGGTTAAAAATGTACACTTTTATTGGGTGTGGTCATTTTTACACAATTAATCAATATTTCCAAAACTAAATTTAAAGATTCAGTAAAAAAAAAACACACCCTTCTGTACAAATAGAGAAATTATATGCAAAGTATTACAACAGAACCCGAAGGTGCTATAATAGCAACTTCTACAAACTTCGTACATCATAAGTATTTTGTGCAAAGGAAGGAGAATTTAATATTCACCCAAATACATACGGATAGAACTGCAGAAAACATCCTTATCAGGAGCATACTCTTCGTGGTAATTTTGAATTAAAAAGAAGAATTAAATAAGAGAAACTGCACTTATGCTATAAAAAGAAATACGCCCCTTTGGCAAATGTTCGAAGAAAGTATATTATGATTAAAGGGGTATTCCGGGCCTGATAAAACCATTCGTTATTTGAATAAGCAGAATAAGAGGCATAATTGGTGAAAATTTGATCAAAATCGGACAAGAAACACGGGAGTTATACCTATTTGAACATCATGTAGTAATGAGCGATCGTTTCAAAATTGCCGCCATATGCAACATCATTGACGAGCAACTCACCATGGCTTTAGTACATGAAAATACACTTATTTCTCACTTTCGTTGCTAAAAATTAATTTTTCTCTGCTTGTTTTCACGAATTCATAGAAGAATATCGATGGGCCAACCTCTTTGGAATTTGTAAGCTCATAAATTTGCTTTGTTATTAAGAATTTTTTTTATTTTTTAATTTCCATGTAGAAGTCAAAATGGCTGCAGCTCGCAAGTGACGTCACGATCGATAGCAATTGCGAACGATACTAAAAATCGGAGCAAAGTTCATCCTGTCATAACTTTTTTATTGCTCTACCGTTTTGGCTCAGATTTTCGATCATGATTCTTCATATTCACTTCATTTTATAGCAAACATCACATATCTGGGGTGGAATTCCGCTTTAAGTTGATATTACATAGTACAGGTTGAACACATAATAGAAAACTAGGAGAAGGAAGAAGTAGTTGATGGATGGGGTACGAGAGGAGAGGTAGTATACATATCCATGATCGTGTGTGCATCGCCATTGCACCATATGTTCTTTATGGAGTTAAAGGGATCTAGTAACATTGTCCAAATCCTCAAAACTTACCTAGAACTTTAACGGTCTTCTCATACCTTGTTGTATTTGTATTCACAACAGATGCATGGGACAAGTTTCTTTTTTTTCTTCAGAATTTCCCTTTCGTTAAAAATATATTTACGATTGAAGTTTTCAGGTATTTAATTATTCACTCCACTGAATAGTCGTAACCGTGTAAAAAGTCAGTGAAATAAGTTAGTTAATATTTCTTTGCATTTTCGCTCATTACTCGGCTGTATAACATCCATTTAACGCGAAATTTTCAAACCTTACCCAGTGGACATATCAGATATTAACAATATACTTTGTGTCAACCACTCATCACTTTTTGCACATGTCAACAAAGTTACTAGATCCCTTTAATCCTTGCAGAATCTTCGTCAGAGGCAAAACAATTATAAATCATAAACAATCTGATGATCTGATAAATCTTTGAGTTTGAATTGTTTATTTTATGATAATGTAAATCGGGCTTATTCTTTTGATTGAAATAATTGCCACACTATATAGTAAGGGTGGATTATGGGGAGGTGAGATGGTGCAAGAGATAACCAATTGGGTTTGAAATGCATGTACGTCGTAAAGTAACCAGGGAGTAATTGGTTGAATTAAAAGCGAATTCAAACGTGGAAAGTTTAACGCGCTTTATGAATGAAAATAGATAATTTAGGATAACCAAACTATTGATTGAAGAAGTGTATAATCATGTTAATAGTACAGTTAGAAAAGGCATAGGAGAGAAGAAGAATAAGAAGAAGAAGTCATTGAGTAGAAGATGGATGGAAGATGTGGCGGGGGGGGGGGGGGGGGGGGGGTAGAGAGATGATGAGGCGAGATGCCTGGGATGCTTCATGGGTCAAAGCGGGAATGAGCAACCTCAATGTCTCAGTACATTCTGGACGCCAACCCAAGAAGTGTCCCCCTCTCCCAACAGACAGACTATCCACTCTGCGGTGGCATATGTGTAGTGAGTGAATATCATAGGGGCGACAAATGGAGAGAGGAGGGGGGCAGTTTCCCCATGGATGGTGGAAGAAGCTGTCCACGAAATGCAACAATGGCGCTACATTGTCTTGATGTAATTGTTGATGTATTTGGACGTGGGGGAGGGGGAGGGGGGGGGGGGGGGGGGGGGTCAGGAGGATATTATTCTAACAGGGAAGGTTGACACCCTTGCCCCTTTATTTTACCAATGCCATGCTCGAAGTATAGAGTCAGACACATACGAAGGTATCATGCTCTAACATTGAACAAGAGAACATGGAGAATGGTTAGCGAAATACCGTCCGAAAATACCGTCCGCGTTGTCTGGTGCAAATTTCCTACGGTGGAGTCGGAGTAAAGTGGATTATTGTTTATTGTTTTAGCCTCTGCTAGGATCAAAGGCTTATGTCCCCTAACTAACTCTGACTTTATTACACTACATGTGATGTTATAGTTAGATAGTCAGTTTTCAGCAGCATCTTTCTTTATTTTACTATAAGACAAAAACTAATGTACATGATTAGCTGGCTGTACAGTCATGATATAATTTCATACTATACAGTATTCGTTTTGAGATAACAGCAAGCTGATGTATATACACATGCACAAATAAAGGATAAATTGTTTAAATAATGAATTCGTACAAAATGTCTAGTCCCAATCTGGCTCGTTGAAGCCAAAATTAGTAATATACCTTCTTTTTTTACAGGTACAAAACAACTATATGTCATTGACATCACGGCGTATTACTATAAGTCGTTTTTGAGATAACACTAACAGCAAAGAAAGTGATGCTCACATGTACATACCGGGGAATAAGACAGGACAAGGGTTTACATAACCAACGACTCGGTCACGGCAGCTGCAAAATATATCTGTCAAATTCTGCTAATGCACGCATGTTGAGCCTCAATGAAAGTCGTTCATTTAAAACCCACAACAACGTTAACCCTTTTCATGATAGACAGTGGCGTATAGCCAGGAATTATCAGGGGTGGGGGTGGGGGGGGGGGGGGGGGCTCCGACCTACAAGCGCGTAAGTGCGAGCCACTTCGGGTCGGGAGCATAGGGTCCCGGGGTTGGAGCCCCCGGTAGCTTTTGGACTTTAGCTATTCAAAGCCCCCCCCCCCAAAAAAAAACAAAAAAACAAAACAAAACAACAACAACAACAACAACAACAACAACAACAACAAACAACAAACATACAAACAAACAAACAACAACAAAAATGGATCCAGCAAGCGATGGGTTTCATGTCTTTCTTGCCATTAACAAACTCTTGACAAACAATTACATGTTTTCCTGTACGAAATGAACTCACATTTGAGTTTGAATTACAATAAAAAGATAGCTTTGTCGATTATGTT
>JBAMJV010006288.1:0-48143 GCA_037951105.1 Echinarachnius parma | reverse complement strand
ATAGTACCTATCTTGTCTGAGATTAAATACAAATAGTTCATGGTTTCAAGTAAAAACTTACCACTTTCACAGAAATCATGGTGGGAAAGTCACTACGCATCTTCAACATGTTCAAGATCTTCGATGTCTATAGCTTTGGGTACCACCCAGATGATCAGAAAAAAATTCACGATAAAGTATACGATAAAGTGTGCGATTTTGCAAATTTCCTCGTGAATATTGGAAGAAAGTTCACGAGGAAATGTGCGATTTTGCAAATTTCCTCGTAAATATTTGAAGAAAGTTCACGATAAAATGTGCGATTTTGCAAATGTGATCGTGAATATTGCAACAAAGTTCACAATAAAATATACGATTTTGCAAATCGTGAAACAAAATTCACAATAAAATATGCGAATTTGCAAATCTCATCGTGAATCGTGTTTGCAAATTCACGAATTTGCAAATCTTATCGTGAATCGTGAATGCAAATTCACGATTCACGATGTCCCTTCAGGGCCACCATAGCTTTATGAGGGCGTGTTCTGTATTTTTGTAAAATGTGTGTGTGTGTGTATGTGGTAGTACTTTAATCTGTGTGCGGGTTTGTGTTTCTCAAGCTGACTTCGCAGAAGAAAAGGAGTGTGTGTATGACCACATAATCTGTCCAAATTCAAGTCAAGAACTATTGTTTGTGCTGTCGTTTTTATGCCAAATCCAATGGTATAAATCAAACTAGCAGCTAGGCTATATGGTCTAAATTAATCAAAATGTTTAATCATTGTAAATGTCACAATACACATTAATATTCGATTGGCAATTTGTCAAGGATCGCAATAGCTATACCGTAAATCAGATAATTATATTATATTATGTTATAATTAGTACCAGTTGTTTAACAAAATATAATTAGTACTCGTTTATGAAGAAGATAAAGCCAGACACTTGACATAATATCCTAATTGATTTGCCCTGATCTTCGGTTGTCAAGGACAACGTACTAATTTGCATATACCCGGCGAATATTCGCTCTAGTGGGAACACTTTTCCGCCGCGAATTTTCGCAGCGAATATTCGCGCGGAAATTCGCGCGGAAATTCGCGCGAAAATTCGCTCTAGTGGGAACGCAGCTTAACTGCGCATGCATTATTTCGTTTGCTGATCGATTACGAAAAGCGGAAAGGTGAAAGCGAACCGTTCAACTTCTCGCTCGGTGTGTGAGAATGCTTTTCTGAATGGATGCAAAACTTTAGAAGCGATTTTCTCCGTTGTTTGACAAATCACGGGGCTCTGGTCCATGTTATTAATTTGCGTTTTTCTAGCCTTCAAGAAACTCATACTTATCAAGTTGTATATCATTTTAAAGCTGAAATCCTAGAGAATTCAAAACACTAACAATCTCAATTTTGATATTCCCGATGAATTACCCAAAGTGACAGAGCCGGTCACATTTTATGATAACTTGTTTTGAGTCTCAAGTCAAATGAGGTTGTGACAATAATCAGATTTGGTGTAGAATAGGATGCTTAAGATTGCAAGTGAAGGGGAAGTAAAAAAGAATTTGATTTTGGATAAATGTTCATGCACTGTTATATTGTTATAAACTCTGCAAGTCTGCAAATCACTTATGTATTAACTCAGATATACACTACTCACGAGAAGTACCCCCTAGCATTTGTTCATATATATCTCAACAAGTATTTCACTGATTTTGATCATTCAAATCGATGCACAATTTAATTACGCACAATGTGAGTGGTAAATGGTTGCCAGTGTTACGTTGTCATCATCAAAAAATGAATTTTCTAAAATAAAGTACAAACAAAAGTTGCACTTTTAGTTTTATTTGGCATAGTGGGTACATTTTATATACAAGTAAACATCTTTATTGAAGATTTCCCAACACACATATCTAATTATGCAATGCAATTAGTGCTGTCGATTTCGGGAGTTTTACACATTTGTTTATTTTGCTATTGGCATGTCAACTTGCTTACTCGCTAGGAAAACATGTTCATTCAAGTGATAAAAATGCAGATAACTCTGGGAGTTCAAAGAGGGAAAAGGGAATGAAAAGAAAATGAGAGTGGGCAGATAACTTGGGCGTTCAAAAAGGGGACTCTTTGCTTTTTTTTTTCGGGATATTGAGTATCGATTTTTGCGCCCGGGACTAGACATTTTTCGACGGGACCCGGATACCCGTGACTCATCAACAGCACTAAATGCAATCCACTACTACTGCTATATTGTTCTTAGTGGCAAAAGCATGCAATTTTCTAAAACAATAGGCCTTTCAATATGAAGTTGCTGGGGAATAGAATGGTCCTGTTTCATCTGAATTGGAGTTGGCTTTATTCACTCATCTGTTAGGTAATTCAGTCCCATTCAGTACTACTGTTGCATTTTTCACAGTGGAACCAGTTATCAAAAGCTTACTCGTGTATAAAATGAACCCACCATGCTTATTAAAACTGAAAGTGCAACTTTTTTCGTTAGCACTTTGTTTTAGAAAATTAATTTTTTGATGATGAAAACGTAACGCTATGGCAACCATTTACCATTCACATTGTGCGTAATAAATTGCGCATCAAGTACCGTTTGAATTATCAAAATCGGTGAAATACTTTTTGAGATCTGACAAAATGCTAGGGGGGTACTTACTTGTTGTGAGTAGTGTATATATATGGAAGAACACAAAAGACAAGATAACCAGGCTATATAATACATTCAAGTGTGAGGTTTGTTGTTATCTTGAGAGACGAGAAACAGTGGAAACAGTCATCTTTGCCAATACAAGTCGAACTTGAAAAAGTTGAATAACTGAAGGTCAAACAAAATAAAAAGCCCCAATTTTTCTCCATGCACAGAATATACCCTGTACATCGGTGAAGTTAACAAATTTTCTTGGTCCCACAAAGGTCGACTTAAGCAAAGTTGACTGTACATTTTCTTGTGTACAAATTTACCATTTATTTGATCAGCAATGCAACAATGCCATGAAGATGAATGTATTTCTATCAACTTCGAACTTCAATGCTTTCTTCTTCAGGGATCGGTGTGGAACCATCCGCATTCTGGTGTTGCGTTTGCTGACTTTGTGTACACCAATTATCTTAGAATTACAAGGTGAAGTGAATGCATTTTCACTGTTGGTGTAGATCCTACAAAGGAAAAGTTGATCATCATCTTCGCTAGTTTCGTTGGTTTCCTCTTGTACCTCACAACATGAAGATTCGCTAAGAACATAGCAATTATTGGGTTTCTTCGTAGATACAACTGGAGCTTTTGGTTGTGTTGGAGCACTTTGAAATTGTTCAACCTCACATAGTCTTTTGACAATTTGGACAATAGGCCGTTTGCCAGATCTCACTAGTTTTTTCATGTACTGAAGGTAATTCTCAAAAGGGAATGCAGCACAAGTGTTCAAGTCTCCGAATTCACGTGCTTCATCTGCCAAGTGTACCATACTGTGGACATTGTACACAAGAAACTCCTGACCATACAAAGCGCATCCCTGGTCATTGAAATAAATCAGTAGATCTTCTGCAAATGCGTGGTACTCTTCAGAGAGTTTCCGGTTGACTAAAATGCAAGTAGCGACACTTAGAGCCATGAAAAGATTGTACGACGCTGCTGGCAGTACTCCTTTTAGGCAAAATTTCCCCGTGTATAGGAGAAACTGACGTAGCTCTGTTGCTTTCCATCTATCAATTTCGGAAAGATGGCGAGGCTTTCGTTGAAAATCACTGGTGATAGAACCCCTTAGTTCAACAAGTTTCTCACTAATGCTTAGTACTTGCACAGCACTTAATTTATAGTTTCGTAATCTTCCTTTTCCTCGAATCCAAATGAGGAGTAATTTCTTCATTACGCCGAGGCATGATTGATGCATGTAGTCCATCGGAAAGCATTTGACCATATCAATTGGTAGTTCACAGAATGGCGTATCCGCTTTGTGGTGTTCTGGATCTTGTTTGGCTCGAAAAGAGTCATCGGTTCTCTTCTGCAAATTACTCGTCCTAGGGTAAGTCATCCTGCCTTTCCATTCTCCATTCTGATTACACTTGTCACATCCATGGTATCCAGAATACTGCTTGGTACCCTTCACCATAGCTTTCGCAGGAGCATCACAAACAATGCACTTGAGGTACACTTCAATAACTTTCCCATCCACAGAGAGGCCATTTGTCAAAATTTCGCCCAAGTCTCTGACCGTATCCTGAAGAAAATCAAGATTTTCAGGTTTTGAAGGGCCATATGTCAATGCCACTGGAAACACATGTACAGGTGTTGCATTTGTGATAGAGCACAGTATTGGCCACAAACTATTTGATGTGTCCTTGTGGAGAGGAATTCCGTCAATATTCATGGCAAGATGGATAGAGTCAGCGTCATTAATGTTTGCTTTACATGTATTGTACGCTTTGGATACTTGTTCACTAACTCCCAGGTATACATATTCCATTCCTGATGCAATGTCTGTCTCTACAGTTTTAGGAGTTTGGACTAATGTACGAGCTGTGGCTGGTAAATCTTGGTGTCCGTGCCTCTGCAAGATTTTCAGGAGATCATCAACCGCATTATGTTTTACTTGGTAGTCATTCACCCATTTTGCCAACTCATGTCGTACATTTATGTGTGACTCTACACCGGAGTGATCTGAATCGTGTTCGTTCTCTGAATCAGAAGTTAAGAGAGGATCTACATTCTCTGATTCAGAAGATATTTGTGTATCAGCACTAACATCACCATCACTGAAATCATCGTCATTGTTAACTTGAATTGGATTGTCAAGTGCTATTTCCCTATCTGGTTCAAAATGATGATCTTCAGCCCCTACAACTTGCGCTTCTATGTCACTCTCACTACTGCTAGTTAAATCATTGTGTGTATTTTTTCTCAATGCACGATGAGCCCTCATCCATCTTCTGTTGTAATTGTTCTTCCCCGACCATGATGCACACATTTTTGCAATTGATCTGAAAATGGATAGAAAAAAATTACAAAAAATACATGGATTCTCTTTGTGTAAGGACCAGTGTAAAATTTTGCTTCCAAAATGTTATCTAGCAAAAAAAATGCTCGCGAATATGAGGTGAAACACCGGTATGCAACCATTTATTGCCCTGAAGTGGTCTTCAGTGGTTTTTGAAAGCTTCAGTGAAAAACACTAGACAGCCTCATTTTTTAGCATGACTAGTATAATCATTCATGGTAATATACCTGTAAGTTTCCTATAGTGCTGTAACTGACTTTGATGATCGGATCAGCAAAATATCGATCATCGAAATCGGATTGCAAATCTGATGATCAGCTATTAAAATTTTTTTTGTTTGGGGGGGGGGGGGGGGGGGGGGAAATGATCCCTAAAAACAATTTTTGGGAATATAAATGAATACCAAAGCAACATATAAATAAGCCCAAGGTAATCTAGTATGGGTATGCTTTCTTTTCAAACTGATTACCTCTTCTTTTACTAAAGTACTTGCACCGATTCTGAGCTTAGTCCCATGTGATTAATTTGGCGTAACCGTTCAGTATTTTTGTTTTCCCCCTGATCATCCGATTTTTTTCTGCCCGATCGGATGATCGGTTACAACATTAGGCCAACAAAAAAATTTGTTTGATTAGTGTAACAGGCAACCAAAAATTAGTGCATTTGCGCCGGTATTTTTAGGGGCGGGTTACGCCAATCCAACCATTGATTTTTCATGGCCTTAGTTTCCGAATACATCTATATTATTTATCATTATTGTTGAATATGTATTAATATAGGGCTTGTGTGGTAAAATCCAAACCTAAGCATCATTAAATACAGAAATATCGGAAGAAAACCGCTGGTCGTAATACACATAGCGTACGGGCAACATATTTGTCCCATTGGGACAGATATATAATTTTGCAAATAAATCAATTAGTAGGCGGTTTCTTGGCAAAATTTGGCTGATCCTATATTAGTATAATAATATTCTTTCACATTATTGGTAAGAAGAGCTTCCATTTCATTTTTTTGAGAGGGGGCGTTTCCAAAACTGGTCTTACCTTTAAAATTTGAAATAAAATTGACAAAATTTGTAAAAAAATGTTTTCTAACCATTTTGGTTACTTCACACTATGGTTCACCAACTAAACTGGGTTCGAAAAGAAACTTATCACTCAGTTCAAAGCGAAATCCAAAGCATAAAAAAATAAATCATAATTGGGCATAGATTACTGTAGCTTTATCATTCATCAACAAGCATATCTAAACAAAATTATGTTTAATTTAGTAAACAGCGAATAAAATATGGTGAAATCGCAAACGGTATAACTGCTCGCCTTCTGAATAGACCGCCTTTCGTGGAGATTCGCAGAGAGCAATTTTTGGATTTTATCTGTGTTTAAATATGATTCAATTTGATGCTATGGATTTTAGTGAGCGTTGCTTTGAAGTGATGAGTTTCTTTTTTACCCTAGTTTACTTCAATGTGCTGTTACTCCCATTATTTCATAGAACTATAAGGGCAATTCCATGATTAGGTGGACATGACCCCGAAATTTCAAAGTGTCTTTTTCTTACATTTTTTGGTTGTATATGATTAAAGACACATCAAAATTACTGGAAAGGTTATTTATTTTGCTTTGACTGTGGTAAAAGTGGGTTAAAATAGCGAATTTATATTGGTTATATTTTCCTGTGTTATTTCTAATGTAAGTTAAGAAAAAGTTGATTAAGCCATTATGAGCATGAAAATACACAAGACCTTACAAACTCATCATATTTATTTAGTGAGTACAATGCTCTAATAGATTTATCATGCAAAATTAAGAATCTGAGTTGCTTATGCCAACAGTGAGTGAAATTAAAAACCATTGGTATGCCATGTAACGTTACTAACCAAAACATGGATTTATTTTTCTATAGAGAGAATGCAATGCCTTATAATGTTCCTACTTCAAATGTTTCTCTTCCAGGCAATGCTCTATCAAATTTAAGGAACAAATTTTACAAATATTATATGATGTATTAATTATAAGCAGTCAAAATCTGTAACGTTACTAACCATGTAACGTTACTAACCAGCCTATGATACAGAGTGTAACGTTACTAACCATAACCACAGTGAAAGAGACACTTATAAGCTGGCCCTAATCAAAAGTGAGTGAAAGGATATGTAAAGTAAGACAAAAGAGGCCACTTTAGAACAATGGATGACCACTTTTTTTTAAGTAATGTGAGTTATTCAACCATGTGCAGCATCCCATGTGTGCAGCATCTCATATCTATGGTCTACTTCTACTTCTACTTCTACTTGGGTACTCGACAGGGTCCATCAGTCAGGACGTAGAGACGAGGGGAACCGGTGAGGTGTCCCATTAATTGCCGATTGAGGCAACTGCTCCCGCAAAGGCTCCTAGTGATGTAGAAGCCAAGATATTATTGGGGAGCGCATTCCATGCTGTTATGTTCTATGCAAGAACATGTGCAGTATCTGATGTTCAGCGTGAGCAGTATTTTAGTGTAAACTCCTCATAAATCTTTCTCCTGGAAAGTAGTCATTGGAAAATATTGTTGACTCTACTTTGACGAGCAGCGACCTGTCTTTGGTAAGTTGAATTATTGTAGTAATTATAATCTTAATTATCATTTATACCCTATATCAAGGTATTTCGTTGTACTGAATACACTGTGTACAGTTTACACTGATTAATGATAATGATATACATTGTATTTACAGTGAAAACTAATATATTGATATAAAACAAATATATTGTAATGGATTACATAAACTTACAAGTGTATATTTAATGTAATTACACTGTCCAGAGATGTTTATGTTTGTGTGTTTTTAGGGGTACATTATGATTAGCCATGTCGGTTGCCATGGAAACTTGTATGTAAAAAAAACATCTTTAGTGATGAAGCACTTGCAAAAAGTAGTATTTTAATTTAGTGAAAACTTCTAAGGGATACAACAAGAATCTTAAAACCAATTTTGTGACTGAAATATTTTTACAGGTATACTATATTTGTAACAATTGTTTTATCTCATTTGTTTGTGTCATATGGGAATTTTCCAACACTCACAAATAAGTATTCTACTCTGCAATATGATGCAGAAAATGTTCATCTTAATTAATTACTACTTGCCTATCTTTTAGTTCATGAATACATTATATTTTGTTTTTATTTATTTTTCTATATGTAGGTCATGAAGCAAATTCAATAGTGAACTTGAAGAGGACTGGCAAGTATGAGGAGTACAAAGATAAGAAAGCAGTTACCATGAAGAGGAGCTGGGAGAAGAAAAAGATGCAAGAACATTCCCTACCAAAATGTGTGCAAAAACAGCTCCAAATTAAGAAGAAACTAGCTACAAACAAACATCTCTTTTTAGAATTCTATCTCTCCAATGATCATGTTTTGTATTAAAACACATAATTATTTTATTTACACAAAGCTACATGTATTTGAATTTGATACTATGAACAAAGTACTATTTCAAGTTTTTGTAAGAATCCAAATGTAACATTAATTGGATTATTGAACAAGTCAACAAATGACCATTTGGATTGATAGATCTCTACTCAATATTTGCCTGCTAAAATACTACAAATATTGAATCTAAATGCTTGCAAATAAACAGTTAACTGGTATTACAAAGTATGCATTATTAACCTACCACTTGATGAACTTTGGTGAACTATGGAATGTATCGGATAAGATATGTTTTCAAACAGTTTTCATGTTTCAAGTTGTGAGTTAAGAGTTTCTAGTTAAAGAATTTAAAAGTTAAGAGTAATATGGATAGTTATGTTGATTTACTTGTAATTCCTAAGTATTACTTGTGATTTTGAGGCAAAGGGAGGGTAAAAAAATGATGTTTGGTAACTTTTACCTTTGCACGGACAAAGTGTAACGTTACTAACCGTAACGTTACTAACCATGATTTTGGAGCCTAATGAAAAAAATATGAGTCAAGATGCTTTAATTATTGGCTGAAACATGTGCCAACTAACTAGAAGTAAAATGAATATGGCACTTTGTTGGAATTATCTAAGGTTTTAGAAGACTTCTCATTTGAAAACATTGATTTTTTCCCATGTCCTTTTTTTGTAACGTTACTAACCGACAATAAAAGTTGCCATGGCGACGCGAATATTAGTTCAATTGTGTTCATTTTTTTTTGTATTATAGACCTAGGGTGGGTGAACATGTTGTAACATGATTGTGACTTGAAATTAATAGATGGTGGTGTTATAGTAGAATATGTTATGAAAATATGCTCTAAATGTAACGTTACTAACCGTGGAATTGCCCATAAGCTGATTTTATCACCAAGGATTTAAGTACAATGTATGTGCATACATGTACTAACTAGAAAAGACAAACAATACTGACGGAGCTACAGGTACATGTACCTTTAGGAACTTTTAAGGCAAATCATGTTCGGTAACTTGCATTACAAAAAAAGAGACATGGACATGATAGTTAGTCAAATAGTTTGTGCTTATTTGACATTTGTACGTTTCCTATGACTTAGTATTGAACAAATTTCAAAACAATTTTTATAAAGACCAGTTTTGGAAACTCCCCCTCTCAACAAATTAAATGGAAGCTTGTATTACCAATAATGTGAAAGAATATTATTATACTAAACCCAACAAAAAAAAAGTTACTCCCCCCCCCCCCCCCCCGCCCTAAGCAAAATGGCGTAACTTATTAACAAATTGGGTTTGAGCAGAAAACCAGGGCAGGATTGTTCCTGGTCCGTCCAGTCATGGATGAGTGACCACACATCAAAGGCAGAATTTTCCCTTTTTGACTATTGTGACTTTTGAAAAGTGACATATTTAATGTGCACTCACTCATGCATGGCATGGCGGATCAAATTCATTTTCACACCAACGTTAGCAAATCATTTTAGGAACATTCCTGCCAAGTAATGTTGCTCAAACCCAATTTGTTAAAAAGTTGCACCATTTTTCTTAGCCTGGGGGGAGTTACTTTTTTGTTGTGTTTAATATAGGATCATCAAAATGTTGCCAATGAAATAGATATGTCACCCATACGCTATGTGTATTACGACCAGCAGTATTTAACGATACTTGGGTTCTAATTTTACCACACAAGCCCTATTTCAATACATATTCAACAATAATGATGCATAAAGATGTATTTGGCTACTTTCCCGAAACTGATCTTGGGCTTAAAATAAAAAAGACAGACAATATAAAGAAAAGGAAGTTTTCATGAAAATTGGCACAGGGTAGTCCCATGTGTGGAGTTTCATGTATAGCTTTTTATCTAAAAAAATCATGTGAACTGAAAATACAATAATAGGATCATGTTTTATGACACACAAAACAAAAACAAATGGATATATGAAAGAGCCAATTGTTTCTTTGTTTTTTCATTTCATGTCCATGGTCAATGAAGAAAACCTACCCAATATGCGTTTACGAAACTTTACGTTATGACTATTTTTTTTCACAGCCTTCAAAAACCCCTGGAAACCACTTCAGACCAATAAATGGTTGCATAACAGTGTTTAACCTCACGTTTGTGTGCATTTTCATGCTACATGTAGATCAACATTTCAGAAGCAAAATTTTGCTAGTGGGCCATGTCAAATCACCCAAAATTTCGGAATTATTTCATTGTACCACCTTTAAATTTGCCAAAATTTGGTAGGAATGAAGATTCAGGCTTACATATCCCAAATAATAAGATTTAGTTGTTTCGTCCAAACGATTTTTATGGCGCATTCTTTTGTTGTGTTTTTTGTCCCAAAATGAGTCATTCTGTTTTTCGCTTACTATAAATCCGAAGTTTATTTTAAGTGGTATCATTTGAAAGAGTATTGGTGACCTTACACCACAAAATGACCGTTATGTTGCTGTGGTAGTTTCACTTACATTAGCCAAAATAGTCAAATATCAGATTTAGGATGTTGGTATATTGCTGAATAAGCATGTCTTAATCTAACTCAAGATTGTGAAGTTTTGAGAGTCAGAAGTCATGTTTAAATAGTTTTTTTCTTATAAGTGTGATGTTATTATGTACAGCGCTTGTGGCCAGATTCTCCCACATTTTGAATATGCCATACCTAGAGTCCTGGGGCAAAGTCCACATCGGTGTATGTCGCCAATATACCACCCCGGCCAAAAACCCTCCAATTTGGTTGGAAATATTTTAGCTACTCTCCTGAATTTTCACGAGAACGCAGATGTTTACTCACTTTCTACAATTGTGCTGTCCCAAATACGTTTACGATTTGTAATTCCGGTAAAATTAACACTTTTTCGAGGTGTTTACAGCCCGATGTTCGATGACCAAGAATCCCTGTAACACGCTATTATATTCAACACAATTGCACATGTGTATTGTATTCGCCGTGTATAGATAACACACGGCTCGCGATACCGTTGAATTGCATGTATATTATAAAACCAGCACGTGCGCGCGCTCGTCCTGTCCTAGGCACAATTGTAGAAAGTGAGTAAACATCTGCGTTCTCGTGAAAATTCAGGAGAGTAGCTAAAATATTTCCAACCAAATTGGAGGGTTTTTGGGGTGGTATATTGGCAACATACACCGATGTGGACTTTGCCCCAGGACTCTAGGTATGGCATGTCAACAAAAAACGTCCAAATGTTAATGTAAATGTCTCTACCTTGAGTCCTCCTGTGGCCATATTCATAAAAGCCCGATAGCCTATCTGTCAGCTAGGCCTTATCTCCTTGCCAAAATGCCAGTTTGGACGATAACTAGCGGGGAACTCACACAACTCGCTTGGGTGATCACCTTTGTTTTCACAAACCAGTGCACAACACACACGTGCATAGATCTGTCTTTAGTAATGTGTGTAGATTTTGCACGCTGTCTATGCCCTTACCATATAGACCAATCAATGAGCGTCTAAGCCCTGTAATACAATAGCCATTTGAAATCTTCGTAGCGGGTTGCTAAATCGTAATTCAAGAAGCACTGCTAACCATACCGATAACAAGCTAACAACTCGGATGATCTAATTTATTCATCGTGGCTGTCATGGTAACATTCCATCTGTTGCAAGTTTGTTTGACATCGCATAAAAGCGCAGTTTACTCGAACGTGTGAATGAACGAATTGTTCCTTATTGTTCCAATCATAAAAGCGTCTTATGTGTTCTACAACGTGATGCAGTAAGGGGGGGGGGGGGGGTAGTAGAACATAATTGTCTTATCTGGGGTAAACGGGGGGGGGGGGGGGGGCGGTAACTTGTGTCCAAAACAAAAAGCTTGCTATAATTCCTAAATGTAAGGGTGTTACTGTAGATATGAGCGTGAGTAGGAATTATGTTTTTTTTTTTCGGGGTGGGGGGGGGGGGGGGGGGGGGGGGAGGCAGGGATCACGCGTAAGCACATGTTTTCATAGCCACCCCAATGAAGTAAAACCAAATACATCTCCCTCCTCATTACGATCAAGCTCCGCCACGCTTATAATATGATAGCATGACAAGGGAAACTATTCAATTGCAGTGAAAACAGAAACGAAATTGCATTAAATAGTATTATATATAGATAGATTCATCAAAACAGAATTGAAATCACATAAAATCAATCCAAACTGCAAAAGTAAGCTAATATGTCACAAAAAGGACAAATAAAGGCAAATTACTCTCCAGATAAAAACATGTAATTTAAGCTGATAAAAGATGTTATTGCTGAAGTACAAGGATGCTAGGGCAAACACGGAAAAGTATGTTACTTGGGGAACTATTTTGAACTAACATCACGCTATCATAAAAAAATCTCTAATCTGGTACATTTTTGTAACTTCTAAAATACTTGCTTAAATTTTGAAATTTTTGCGTCATCATGTAGACTATTGTTAAAAAATAAGATTTGGAAATTTGTGTGACCTTACCTTCTCTACTTTAGTAGAAATTAAGATATTCCTGTGACTGTTTTTTCTTACCACCGTGCAGAAAATATGGGCAAAAACATGGTACGCGAAGCCACAAAATCTCTGCACAAAATTCCATTCAGCGCACTGTGCAGTGGGCGGAGCGTACAGCGCGCTCGTTACTAAGACTTGGTGCAAAGCTCATTAGCATATAGCGCGAGCGGCCTCTCTTCCCCTTGCAATCGTGCGCAATGCATGTCAATAAACTACGCTGTATTACGGAAGTGATATGCACGCCGATTGGAAGGCGCATTTGGCAAATTATGGCGTGAACGTATTTCGGAAAACGGCCGTCTATACATTTTCTCCGTAAGAGCCGCTTGGCGTATAGAGGGCAAATGCGTGTTCATAAACCGTGATGCATTACGGAAGCGGAATACACCGCAGTGTATGTAGTCTATTACGTATCGGGCCTGTTGTCGCGCGAACATGTATTCCAGCAAATCGGCACTCTATAGACATTTTTGCTTTATGCAACTGAAACAAGAGATCGTTTGTTTTCATCGACACATGTGAGAAAGTACCTGTAGCTGTCCACTACCTGCATCATCTTTCACTCAAAATATCTCCTGCATGCTAACTAGGACTAGACTGAGAGCTATATTGCTATTTCTAGATAAAAGTAAGTCACAATCGCATGTTTTATTACAATGGCCTGTAGTTAATTGACTGTCTTACGTTGACGTATATTTTTCTCCGTGTGAGCCGCTTGGCGCACGATGATGATGATGGGGACCGGGGTGGAGTATACACCCCCGTACTTACGGTTGGCTTCGTTGGAGCGGAGGCCTGATGAGGCCTGAGGTGGAAACAACAGTCACTGATTTCGGCTGTTCCTTGCATGCTAGATTTGTTTCATATTTGTTTTAATGTACGTTTTTCTTCATGCTGAGAGTGAGAATGAACTTGTACTAATACACAATTCTGCTTTGATTAGACTAGCTATGATTCATTTGATGTACCATGTTTTCTTGGCTTTGATGCGCCATGTTTTTCTTGGTTAATTTACATGATCAGATGATTTACCATGTTTACACATAATATATGTTAATAATTTAACACCTGTTTTTTTTTTACATTTCATTCCAGGACACGGCCCCTTTCTACGTTCTACAAGTTATACAAGTATTGAGAAAGCCAATACAGCACACACCCTTGGGTAATGATCTTACAATTTGATAGTAACTGCAGTCTCGTGGTCATGGAGGGGGTGGACTGGTTTGTTGGAGATCGATTTGACAACAGTAACAAAAAGAAAAACATACTGTGTGTCCCCTCCAAGGAGTGTTTGTGCCCCATGTCAGTCCGACAACGCTGCACTTGTGAACATATGAATATTTATCCAATTCATATTTATGACGTAATTGGAGAGTATATAATTTTGCTTCATTCTTTTTTCTAAAGAAAATATTAGATGTTTAAATACGATGTCAATAACAAGAAACGCTGGTCGAAGCAGCACTTTTGATTTAGATTGTATTTTGAATGAAATAAACTATGTGCAAGAAAACAAGCAAAAATAAACACACACATACATGCATACATGTAATAGCAAATTCTGATTCAATGTAGACCATTCATTGTTTGTGCTTTTAATTGTACATGATTATAATGCGTATTTTCAGTCTTCATGCTTGACAAACGAATTCAATATTTTGCACAGGATCATGATCAAATTCTTATTTCAATAGATAATAAATTGATGCAAGAAATATTTAAATTTATTATGGAAGATATTATTAATTATGTTTGAAACTGCATGACTACAATGAACGGTACCAATAAGTGGATTGAACTTATCTAAGTTGCTGTATCACCCAGTAGGACTATATTTGACCCATTTGTGGCGCTCATAGAGTCGGCATCATAAATGTTGCTTTCATCGACCCGATCTTGAAGTATCACAATTGAGTGAAAACGTACATGTAGTTACAAGTTCTTAAATGATATGTGAAATTTAATATTATGTACAGGCATGATAAGTAATAATTTATGTGTAACATGATAAGTAATCATTTATTTTAAAAGTATGATTCATAGTTCTGCTCAAGTACAATTTTATTCATATCTACTAGTTCCGAAAATAATGCTTTTGAGCCACCAGATAACCAGTAACTGGTAAGATGCGTGGTTTCGTTATCAAAGTTTCCACTGTATTATGATGACGTAACATGTATGATTATGTAGCATAGAAAGTTTTTACAAACATGTGAATGTATGGAGCGAAACTTACGGGACTCTCTTGATGCGATTGAAGTTGGCACAGAGAAAGGAACTGGTATGTAGGCATCATCATCGTGATATTCGGGCTGGTTCGTGTTGATGAAATCCGATGCAAGGTAAGTAATTTATTATTAACTTAAAGTGGGAACAATAAATCGAAAGCAATCTTTTGCGTCGAGATATGAAAGTGGGTTCTTGCATTTATAAATTCGACAAACAATGCTTCAAAAGTAGGAACATAAACACTGTTCATTCCCAGGGGGCGGGGGGGGGGGGGGGGGTCTGTCCTCATTGAAAGGGGGGTATCATGCGTGACCAAGAAAACGAGTAATTAGGGTGGTTTGTTTACGATCAGGCGAGATACTCGAGTATCTCCTTTAGGGTCTCAAAATCAGGAAAAAGGGTATCTTTTTTAGGCTGATGAATTACTCGTTTAGGGTCTCAAAAAGATGAACTTCTCGTTTAGGGTCTCAAAAACTCGGCTTACTTACTTAGGGTATCAAAAATTAGTTATAACTTGCTTGGGGCTTTACAAAAAATTGATTACTTGCTTAGGGTATCAAATTACCGATAATCATACTTGCTTATAGGGTGTATTTTTTGCACCAAGCAAATACTCGTTTAGGGTGCTTTTGGCAAGTCCTTGGTCACGTATGATACCCCCCTTTCTATGAGGACAGACCCCCCGGGGATTATCCAAACGTAATTATTTTTATAACCACCGTTCTTGACCCAACCATTATGATATACACGCCCCAATCATCTTCTCCAAGTTCTCCTCAATTGCGCCCCCCCCCCCCCCCCCCCCCCCCTCCTCCTTCGTTGTCCCACGGTCCGAAAGTAATGCATCCGAAGTTGAGTTAAACCTAACCTGAGCCTATACCCCTATACCCCTCTGTTGACCCTCACAAAGTCCAATTTATGACATTCCTTACGTATTGGTCGTCTGTGTCCTTTTTTCAATATCAATTTGTGTGTCATATAATACTCTTAATAATTGTTCCGCCCACCTCTACCACATTTAAATTTGTTTGAAGTCACGGTTTTCACCAGCTATATCCCTTCCTTCTCATCCCAAAATTTACTACATGTATTTCCGTTTGTCATCACTCCTATAGGCCCCGTTGCTGAAAGAGATACAATCGATTGTAAGTTACGATCGCAAGTCAGAAAACTTACGCGGCACATAATAACCACAGACAAAACACAAACATATTGGATCTGACAGTCTTTTAATTTAATCCATTTCATGTTGTTTTATTAGTTCAATGGTAAATAAAGGGAATGTATTTTATTAGTGTACTAGGAAAGACATAAACAATAAAAAGATAATACGCTAAGCATATTAATACATGACTATGTTATAAAACATAATTTTATGTTAACAAATCAGAAGTTTCCGAACCATATAAATAAATGAATATCTTCCGATTCAAATAATAACAAACGTTGATTTGAAATCATCAAGAGATCGCCACTCTGCTGGTTCTCACTCCCAGTCTCCCACCTATTCCTCTTTCTCAGAATTAGAGTCATGAATGTATCGATATATTCTGTGGAAAATAAACAAGAAAGTCAGCATGTTATTAAATAAGCTTTCCAAAATGATTGCTTTATGCTTAAAAATAATTCATGAATACATATGAACACGCTTGAACCAGTTGGAGATAATGTTACTTCAAAACATAACTGATGTAGTTTAAAGTATAGTTAGTACACAATCATAATTTCATATACTTACACACAAATTACGAGATCGTGAGTAAACAAAGAAAGTGTCTTTGAACTTTTGTTCATGAATATTCATATTCATTATAGCATACACATTATATTCACACACATTATGATACACATAATCAATGCACATACTGAAGTACACATGCTCAGCCAGTGTTCGCGCCAAGCTGACATGTGATCATTATCATCATGAATATTCAACAAAGGGCTCGCGTATACGCGCGTAATGCGCTGCATAGCGTGGTAACGACGCACTGTATCTAAGCGGGGCGGGGTGTGTAACCTAGAGATGCCAAATTGTAGTCCCTCCCCTGGTTCGGCTGAACCCGTTGCTAGGATGACAGTGGCGCATACAACGTATTTCTGCGGGTGGATCTCGTGGGATCTGCGAAAAAATATGCAAATATTCAGAATCTGGAGGAAATGTACTTTCGGACCATATGCATATGAATATTGAAACTCGTTGAAATGCCCTAGAAATTCACTATTAACGGACTATATCGGAAAATACCCAAGGAAATAACGTTCTCAGTAACTTCATAGTATGGTCATCAGAATGAGAAGTGGATTATCTTTCGTTTGATACCAAAATCAAGGGGATTGGACAATCAGATCCACCCGCAGAAATGTGAGAAAGATGAATTTAGGCCAAAAAAGCGTGACCGATTCTGGAGATTTGGGGAGGCGCGCGATGCGTAGTCCCGTGCATTGAGGTGAGTGCCATGTCGCCGTACGTTCACTTTTTCAGTGACGCATTTTCACTCGATATTACTCATTTTAAACGAACCATATATCCAAATTCGATGAATAATGATATTGCCGTAGGAAATAAATATGACATTCGTACTACATGACTTAAATTGGTGTTAGAAATGTAAAAACGGGTAAAAATTGGTGAGAATCATGGAGTCTTTTTTCTACTTGGTGTGGGGAATACGTGTGGGTAGACAAATCGCCGCGCGTATCAGACACCCTACGTAATATCCCTTATTCGAATATTTCCCTTGCCATGTTCACGATCGCGCCACAACACACAAAAACCGGGCAGATTGTTACTTGCTAGCGATTTAGAGGTACATCAGAGTATGGTATTGGGTCCTATTACCGGATACCATTTCTTTACGCCATGAAAACGATCAACATGAAGAACAGAGATATGAATAAAACACAAATAAGTGATCTATATATTCTCAAGATAAAGAATTTATAACTTATTTCGTAGAAAAAAGCGGCAAACTTACGCAAATTGAACTTTTACGGCACCCTTTCAAGAAAGCAGAAATTTTGTAGCGCACAAACCGGGTTGTATTAACCGGACGCACCAAACGTGAATGTTTTGCATGGGAATGTCATTGACATGCGAGCTGCCACTGGTGCGCGGCAAAACGCGCGTATAACGCCTCACGGCGCTTATTTTCTTCGGGAAATGGTGGAAAATGTTTGCTAAACATACATTTATTATCCTCCGTTAATGCCGACTTTCAAATTCAACTTTCAAAATTCGAACGTTTTTCCTATTGGAATTTGCATGTACGGTAATACAACCCGTTCGGTATTGCAACCCCTTGCTATACCTCTAAATTTTTGGTCCAGTGTCGCTAAAATTTGTCCTATCTGGCTTTGGTGAATAAGAAAAAATTAGCTGGGTGTTAGGTCATCATTCAACTTCACGCCTTTGTTGTAAGTCCAACAAAGCTCTATTCAGAACGTCCCGCATAAATAGATTTCAATGCATTTAGTCGGCACCGCAGATCTATTGTTGTAATTGTTCGCATTTCGACTAACAATGTCGTGGAATGCCAAATGCTTGTGGAATTTAGACAGATGGGTTGTCATGCTAGGCCAGGCCTTGACTACGATAGCGAATTTAGCCTATCGGCCTTTTGTGAATACCAGTTAAGCCTAGCGGACATTGAAATCGTAATTTGATCAACCAACTAGCTTATCGGGGTTTTATGAATATGGCCACTGGACTATATAGATGTGTGATGACATGGGGGTTTTAGGGGTTAGTACAATCGGAACTGCAGACATTTTCTGCCTAAAGAGGATAAAAAACACAGCGAAAAAAAACCTTCAAAATTTTGATTGACAGCTCGTCACAGCGATGTGCTAGCAGCGCACATAGCTGATCACACTCACAGTTAACAATAACAGATAAACATGAATCATGATATAACTAGCATTTAATTTTAACTTCTGTTTGTTTCTCTTTTCCATCATAAACAAAGAAAACCTGCTCGCAACATGTGAAGGCCGCCTATTATTGTCCAAAACAGACGAACTCTTGATTTGCAAGCATGCCCGCCGTATCCGATTTCGGATACACGTGTTAGAATTCGGATACGCCAACACGCGTGGCATGCGAGGCTAAAAAGGAAATGCGAGAAAATCATGGCCGTCATTCAGATAGCAGCAACACTCCCATTTTTGAAGAATAATTTGGGCGCTAATGCAATTTCGTACTCCTTTTTTTTTTTTTTTTTTTTTCGTACCCCTTTTTTTCTTCTTTTTTCCAACGCTTAATTAGTCTTTAAACTCAACTAAATTAGTTCGTATTATTCCCTGCACTTTGTCCTTATATCCCTCGATGGTCTGTTTAAATATTTCGGTCAACATTTAAGCCCCTTTTTTGGAGACTTTAAATTTAATCGATGGATTTGAAAGCGTGGCGGCACCAGCTTCGCGAGGGTCGCGGTCGCAACAATCAAAATAGCGGGACTTCACGGGCAGCTATGCCGTTAGCTACCCGGTGACTTGAACGTGTGGTACTGCTCGCGCGCGCCGTACCGGTTACATCCATAGCTGACCGCGAAGCTGGTACCGCGACGCTTTCAAATCCATCGATTAAAGTCGCCAAAAAGGGCTTAAATGTTGACCAAAATATTTCAACAGACCATCGATTGATAAGGACAAAGTGCAGTGAGTAATACGAACTAATCTAATTTAGTTTAAAGATAAATAAAGACAAATAAAAAAAGAAGAAAAAAAGGGGTACGAAAAAAAAAAAAAAAAAAAGAAAAAGGAGTACGAAACTGCATTAGCGCCATAATTTGGACCATTTTGGTGAGTTCCAATAATACCTGCATAATTTTTAGGGCCAGTTAATTATATTTGATTTTGCTGAATTGAAGATCAGAATTTCGTGTGAAATGACAAACTGTGTTTATACTATAGTACTTCCCACTTTCCTACACTCACTTAAGACTAAGTAACTGACTCAGTACAGAGCATCATATAAGCTCCCTGCATGGTTTGACGGTTTCCCTAATTGTACTTTCTAATATAAAAATGCTAATTTGTGTCTAGGTGTCATGGTTTTGAATAATTTCACAATTTCCCAGTGTTCAATCTAAGCCCGTGATACCGTTCTGAGCTATGTGCACATAACCAATTAGCAGTCAATGACAAATGTCAACGGCCGTGCGCCTGAGCTGCACATGCGTTTAATGCAAATATAGTCAATATTCAAATCATTATTTTACTTCATTTCACATGCCTCAAAATCACTCAAACAAAGCTTAAACTCCTTACAGATATCAACATGTTAAAGTAACGCTTACCTCGGTGTCGCAGTCTAACGGATCAGGTAGATTATTTGAAATCTCGAATTCAGTTCTAAACGCGGCAATCGGTAAACGTAACGGTGTACTGCGATGTGTCGTCATCAGCGCGCGGCGCGCGTGGCCGGCCGGCCTGGCGCCTGCGCCTGGATCATATATCGATATCTATATCTGGAATGGATTGTGCGCGCTGCGCTATGCTCAGCGCAGCGCGCGCAGCGCGCGCAGCGCGACTTCCAATTCGACTCGAT
The DNA here is from genome assembly GCA_037951105.1 of Echinarachnius parma. Taxonomy (NCBI): domain Eukaryota; kingdom Metazoa; phylum Echinodermata; class Echinoidea; order Clypeasteroida; family Echinarachniidae; genus Echinarachnius; species Echinarachnius parma. The sequence goes on along the minus strand of JBAMJV010006288.1, from coordinate 27,459 downwards.
CGGGCCGCGCGGGCGCCGGCGGGCGCGCTGACCAGGCCAGCCGGGTATACCGTACTCAGCTCTAGCTAGCCTCAGCTCCCGGTACGTACGGTACGGTCCCCGCCCACGTGCACATCGCGCGCACGTGTTATACATGTACGTACGTGGTTGAATGGAGCATAATAAGCGTAGCGTGGTCGGAATGATTGGGCTTGGGGGGGGGGGGGGGGGTACACACATTTTTTGAGGGGGGGGGGCACTCCTTATGTATTTCCTTTTTATCTTCAAATAATCTCACCTTATGTTTTCTATTATTTTTTCAAAATTATTGGGGGCACGCGTGCCCCCCCCCCCCATCGCTACGCCACAGGGGCACGTGCCCCCGCCCCCCATCGCTACGCCACGGCCACAGGAGCATGCGCATCAAACAAAATTCATCTAAATAAAACGTTCTGTAAAGGTTTTACAGGACCTTTCCAAGAACGTTTACTTTGTAACGTCCATAAACGTTTTCTGAACGTCTTCAAAAGACCTAGCTCTGCAGCAAATGTAAGGTACCAACATAGACGTTCTAAAAACGTTTTTTAAACGTTTAATACGGACGAAGACGTACGGTACCTAAATGGAACGTTCTGTAAACGTTCTGAAAAGGACGAGGACGTACGGAACCTAAATGGAACGTTCTGTAAACGTTCTAAGAACGTTTTGTGTTTGCTGGGAATTACCTTTGCATGTTTGGCATACACGACTGAACGCGCACCTCGTGCGCGTATGATATGGCAGCAATAGGCGGTGTCAGACAGAAACATCCCGATCAGCCCTAAATATACTAGTATTATTTTAATCTAGATAATTCACTTACGTAGGTGTCAGACAGGCGAATTATACTAGTATTTTTATAATCCATTACGCATGCGCAATGCGCCGAAACAATCTTCGTGCAATACGCCGTGACGTAACAATAAGAGATTTGAATGATTGAAGTTAGGAACTAAATTAGCCATAGAGCATTTACTTGTACGGGTACAACATCACAATTGTTGCTAATCTCAAGTATAATTACGGGATTTTTCGCGGGATTATTTCAACATCGGTGTCAGACAGAAAAATCCCGCAAAAAATACTAGTATTATTTGAAATAATCTTGGTTCGTTGCAGGATTTTTCGCGGGATTATTTGCGGGATTTTTAGCGGGATTATTGGGGTCAGACAGCGAATAATCCAGTTAGAATTATCTAGATTTAAAAGATACTAGTATTTTTTGCTCTGTCTGAAACCGCCTAATAAGGATAAAATGGACTTTGTCCTTATTGCTGCGCATTATCGCGCGCATTGGCTGCGCATTATCAATGCCGTAAAAGGGCAATTTGTATTTTGTCCTTTTTGCATGCACGATATCGGCGCATTATCGGCGTGTAATAAAGACAAAATTAAAAAAAATGCGTAATAACTCCGTTAAAAAGAACTGAGCATACGCCAAACTTAATTAAACGACTTGGTAGCTATAAAGCCTACCTAACTTTTTCACTAAACATAGTTACAGTTACTGAATTTGGCATTTGAAAAAAACAATTGCCCCAAATGTTGTTTCTTCAAAAAAAGTATGTATCGTTTTTTGCTATTGATACCGTCAATTTGTCCTTTTAATTGCCCAGCGACTGTATTAATTAATTTCCAATTATCTAACATACAATCCCATAATGATCGGTACGATTTGAAAATGTGTTTATTAGGTTATCATTATCTTATTTAAACAGTGTTACATTGGTGGATTTTATCCGTATAACACCTTTAGAAGTGAGCTGAGCAAGGTGTTAATTGTAAAACAATAAGTGACAAACAATGTTCATATTATATGAGCGTTACATGAACAGTAATGCATTTTTGTCTTCTTTTTTTCAGGATGGCTAGCCAACTCGATGGATTACAGCAAGGCTTTCATGGTCTTGGGATCAGTCGAAATGGTCGGTTGCGTTTTGCTGATGCCATTCCGTTATTACTATAATCGACGAAAAATCAAGGAAGAGAGTTAGAGCTAAATGTGAAAAGAGGTGTAGATAGTCCAAACATATGTCATAGTCAATTGGCAGAGGACACACATTTTTGTAAGAAATTTCAATGTAAGTCAATGTCACTCAAACACTAATTTTTTACAAATTTTACCAACTATCACTTAAAAACTAAGGTACTTTAGGAGAACCATAGGACCAGTGGCGTAGCTACGGGGGGCACGGGGGGGGGGGGCACGTGCCCCCCCTCCCCCCCCAATCGTTTGGCCAAATTTTTTTTTTTTAAATGACCCGACATTAGCCAAATGTGTCTATATCATTCATTATTATCATGTGTTATTAAATGTGTGATGATAATGATGTTATCAACGATAATAAAGAAGAACATAACGGTCGTTCCCTAGTACTAGCAATAGCGCACCTATATCAGTTTGAAGAATCCTTCCAATAAAGCGCCTTATACAAATTTCCAGTCCCGTGCGCGAGGATCGACGCTCACCGCTTCAGAAGATTATAGAGCGCGTATAGGCCTAACAAACTTCCTAGCACATGGTAAATCGTCCATCATACCAAGGGCCTTTTTAGGATCTTGAATCCAGTGCCTCCCGCTTTTATAGATAATTTTTACCATTTGACGCCTTCACGCAGGCTATAAAGGCGCATAGCTGGGGGGGTATTCTGAAAACTCATTTAACTTTTCATTTAAATATGCACTTAAGTCCATGATTTAATTGCACGCTGATTGGGTGGAAAATCGGTATTCTGAAAGCTCAATCAGCGTTCAATTAACTTCTGCGCGACTATCTTAAGCTCCTCCCACCTCATTAATATTCCATCCAATCAAATAGGCTGTTACAAGATTTCTAAGCGCACTAACGCGCATGTGACCTCCTTCTTTGTATGTCCCTCTCTAGCGTTGAAAATCAACCATATTAAATTGTTTTCAATGTGATAATTCTGAAATAATTTGTAACTTTTCATCTAATGCCTTTAAATTGATTTATACCAGTGCATAGTCATTGTATCACACCTTTGATTGAAGAAAATATTACTTTGTTAATATTGTATAATAATGTTTTGACATAACTTATGGTATACTTTGTAGATATTGTGTAATTTGTAGCTATGTTATTTTGTTCAACGAGATATTTCCTGTGAAGTTAGAATCTTCAATACCCTTCTCTAGGATGAAAAGATCATTAATAAAAAGTCATTTCATTTTTAATTTAATTTCATTTCAATTTAGCAATATGAAATCAATCGACCTATCGGTAACTATAGGAAATTTCATGATGAACATTGGCATTTTTCTGTTATTGAAACTAAATTTAATTCATTTGGATGAAAAAAATCCTTCAACAATTTTGTTTTCCTCCCAAATAAGTGGTTATAACTTCAGTTTATGAAACCATGTATATTATAGGCCATGATGATGAAATCATCAGATTCTAACTTTACGCTGTTTGTATTATTGCTGGTATCACATATTTGACATAATCACAAAGTATAGCCTATGTCTATAAATTATTAAATAATGTGAAGAAAATGTAATATAAACCATTTTGCAATATAGGCATACATACTAATGCATTTTAAAGGAAAGAAGATAATGTTACCATTATACACCATCATTATGCTTGTGCAAAAGTAGTGATGATATATTACAAAGTGTTACTGTAATTATGCGGAAACGTATATGGATTAATAGACTCTTTAAATGTATTATGTGAATCAATGTTGTGTAATGTAATACTTTCTCTGTGATAGCGATTACGATATGCGTCATTATGTGTGAGAATAAACCCCAGCCATGCTGGGATGCGAGTTGGTGGTTCAATACTCCCTCCCGGAGCTAGTTATGAGAGGTCTATAGCTCTTTTAGCTTTTTTTATTATCTTCAGACTTAAATGACCGCTAATTAAGCTTTCAGAATACCAATTTGCAATTAAATTGCGCGTAATAAGATGCGCGCAGATCACACAACTGCGCGTAATGATTTCCCGCCAAACGCTTGTTGCCATGGTAGTTAAATGATTGAGAAGTTAATTTGGCTTTCAGAATACGAAAACGCTGATTGAACGCTGATTGAGTGCTAATTTGCTTTCAGAATACCTAGTCCTAAATGTCTAGGTAAAGACAAACTTCCTTTACTAATTTCTTCACTCAAAATGCACCCGTTCCATTAATTCATGATGCATATCTAGGCATATTGTTGATGATCATGATTGAAGGAGCACCAGTCATCTTCTCCAGAGTCGACATCTGCATCAGTTGAGCAAAGGCCTACTGAAACTAACTCAAGGGACCCGTGTCATGGGTCTAGTCACGCGGTACTTGAAAAGTGGGCGACAACAGGCAGGGGACAGGGAGGGGGGACATGCCCCTCCCCATACATTTGAAAGTGAAGGTGATTGTTCTTCCCACTTTTTGATATACATACATTATGTATGTTTGATTCTATAGCTTGAACTACGAATCATATATTTTGGTCTCGGGTATGCGCCAAATCGCAGAATTTAAAGCCCAAAATTTGCAAGAGCTCCCTACAGTGGGAGGGGAACACCCCCTCCCATGGCGTCTATCCTGGGGGGGGGGGGGGGGGGGGCAGGGGTGCGGTCGCCCCCCCCCCCACCCCCATGAAAATATTGGGGGCGAGCATATCATTTCGCCCCCCCAAAAAAAATAATAATAATAATAATTCCGAAAATTAGGAAGAAAAAAATCGAGTGATATAATGCCAAAGAGGGGAAAGACACATTTATCAATAATTAATCTTCAAAATAGCTGTTTTTTTAGGTTGAAAAGGACTGTAAATCTCGTTTTTGCCGCGCGCTTCGCGCGCATACTGTTTCTGATATGCAGGTTTCATTTCGGTTTGCTTGAACTCACCTTTCGAACTGTGTTGGGCAGTGTAATTTCTCAAACGCACACCTCAAACGAAGTTTATTAAACGCCCATCTATAGCACACCGTCACAGAAAATAAAATAATCTGAAATAATATATACTCCGCAAAAAAAAGAAACTGGACACTTGTATAAGACCAAATATTTCATATTCATTTACGATAAAATATATGATATTGTATATCAAATTAAAGATAAAACGACCATCTTCAATATTGTCATAAAATCCAAATGAAATCATTCATGCATGACTTGTCATGGTCAATTAACCACAGCAAGGTCTGTTTTCAAAAATAGCAAAAATGGAACATCCACTCAACCATATAAATGTTGAACTCCATGGCAAAGGTTTATTGGTCGAAACCAGAGTTTGTGCCCTTATTTCAGCATGAAAAATGGTATAAATTCTTCTCAAGAATTCTACCGTAGTCCACATATCTTCAAAACCTTATTTATTTATTTATTTATTTATTCAAATATATTTATACAGGATAGCCTGATCAGCAAGGATACTGTTTTTCGTCAGGGTCCTGATATAACATCATACAATATACATAAAACAATAATACATTAATATGATAAATATAAATATAAAAATATGTACAAATAGCATATGACCAGCAGATTCAAGATATACTTTATTAAAATTTTGGACAAAATTGTATTAAAATAGTTTCAATTTATTTCAAATCATAAAAACACAATTAAGTTTCTATAATGATATATATACAGTCTAAATATACTAATTTTACGAAAGAGAGAAATACAATGTTTTGGTTACTCCAGCTAGCACGTGATTATCAGTCAAGCAGAACAATGTCAACACAGACATGACAGAACACCTCACAGTCAAACAGCAGGCATACGCACAGCCACACATCACAATGGGAGAAGCACGCACATTCACTCATCCGTATCACACAATGGAATCATAACCACAAATAAACACAGCTACATTCATCCACCCGTTCTGCTTTGTCCGATAGATCACGTATTAGTTGGAGTATTTACTAATCAACAATTTAAAACAATATAATTAAAAACAGTTATCTATCGTTCCGCTGGTCATATATGGGTCAGAATTTTGAAAAGTGCACTTTTCGGCCCAAACAGGGTAAAATTCAATTTATTTTTTGTATTCAACGACATCTATCTAATGTGAAAGCATGCAATCCTAGCTTTCAGGCATACCCCATTATACTGGGAAACTCCATGTGGTTCCGTTTTTATTCACTGTTGAAGTAACCCATCTCCAAAAGGCGAACGTCCGTGAGGGATTATGTAGATATAGATTTAGTACCCATATATCTAATTTATTTTCTGTCATATACAGCTTATATTCGGACAATTTACTTCTAAGACTTGCTTCTCTCTGTATGCCAAACGTGGATTGTGTTTTATTTGCCAAATAGAAAATACAAACGTCCAAACTTTGACTGAATTGTTATATTTCTTTTTAAATAATGTATTATTCGGAACCTTTGCTTTTCTTTAGCCGCATTTTTTAGGAACGCACCTATATACGCTCGTATTCCCGTATCAGATATTTTAGTGTGCATGTTAATAGGATCAATTGCTGTCTAGATCATATATTACGTAATTACATGACCAAAGAGAGTATAGTTTTCATCACGGACGTTCCCATATCGCTCACGGACGTTCGCCAGAAACAAGAATGTTGGCAGAATGATCTGATCTCATCAAAAAGAGTTTCTATTCTTCGTTAATGGCTTTAAAACAGGGTCATTATAGAAACAAACTTGAACATTGCAATAAACCTTTAAAAATGGTTTGGTTTTTACATGGACCTGGTCGTTATAACGAGTCCTATTATTGGTTTAAATTGATTTAATGCTTATAGAACAATATGATGATAATACTTTATCTATTCCTATTATATTTAAGCTAGAGACCATGTATACATCCTAGTCAGATATAAAAGTAGCATTTCCAAGTCGCCTGGTCCCTCTTTCTTACTATATTGTTTTTAATTACAATTTCACGGACGTTCGCATAAATTTCACGGACGTTCTCTGCCTGAACAGTCTTTTAGAAATTGATGACAACATTTATTTGAATCTCCTCCAGACCAATATAAAACATATAAATTTATCAGTTGATATGATTTTAGCTATCTGAATTAATTATAATGACATGTCTGCTACTTAACTATCACTCTTAGTGGACCTGTGGAAATCGTAACCCCTAATTTTACACCGGCTTTCCCCAGTTGGGCACTCTATAACAGAAATGCCACTATACTTCTGTAAATAAATGATTTTACAACATTTCTGCAAACATAAATAATATGTATAATCAAAATAAAGGCCATTTTCCAGTTACCAGAATACGGTTTCTCACATGAGTCTTAATGTCACGGACGTTCGTATTAATTTCACGGACGTTCTCGAATTGCCTATAGTGGTACCCAAGTGTCCCATCTCGAGTCAATTAATTACAGAAATAAATGTAAGTGCCAACATAACGTAAGTGCAAACATATATGCCTATCACACGTTTCAACACTTGCCATATATATTTAAGATGTATTTTGACTTTGGGAGACCCATAATATATAAACTGTTATTTTGGTTTGTGTATGTTGTACATATATTTCGATTCAATTCGTATATGGTTTATTAATTGAAAATACATATATTTATCTATTCCAGCTATATGGCTGAATTGCTAATATGCATTTTCACAAAACATAAAACAAACTGAGGGTAACAAAAGCCATGAGCAAAGTAAATAATATACTCGCATAACTTATTTCTTAAATAAATACATATAGATTGCAATTTATATGTATATGTTTTGTATAAAGAAATATTAGACATAGAAACCATTACGCTAAATATATACGCTAAACATATTATATGTGTTTATTATCGCATTTTATTATTATATTCAGAAAGAATATTTTAATTTAATGTAAAACCAATCGCATAATTATTATAATAAAACAATCATTTTAAAGCCTAACTGTTTAAATCTAATTTGCAGAGATTATAAATTGTTTTATAATATTAATATGTCAAAGTTAAATCTTTCAAAAAATCACGTTGATAGTTAATTCCGACCCACAGTTTCCTGACCCACATCTCGTTTCCTAATTGTTAACCTCCAATCGGTTTTAATGTTTCAATTAGAATTAAGAACAATGTTGACCGTGATTGGTTTATTATAAATATTGCGCGAGCTGAAATTTAGTTGTATAGTATTATAATGATCCTAGCAAAAACAATATTTTTGATATATCAAGAAAGAACAAAACAGCCAATATTATATATTATTACGATGAAGTCATCAAAATAATGCATAAATCTTACAATCTCTATTAAATGGAAGAAGTCCAACAAATCTAATCCCTTGCTAGATATAATTTCATACGATACCACAAAATTTGGCACTATTAACAGATTGAAGCAGAGATGCTTTGAAAACCCATTTATACGTCATCATAATAATAAATGCGTTTGTCTCTAGATCTGCATACTTACGGGCTGGATATTGCAGCTTTGCACATCAGGCATAAATTATGATATAATTATGTATTTATTATCGTATTATCATTATTATCATTATTATTATTTTATTTATTTATTTTCTTTTTTGAGGGGGGGGGGGGGGGGAAGAGGGGTATGCATGTATTCGTTGCTTTTTCGTAATACAGTCAATATTGTAAAGCAATTAGCTATCCTCTCGCAAGTAGCTGACGACCTTTGTGATGTACCTCTTCTTTTCAAACAACTGGCGTCATACAGCCATTTAGTTGGACTTAAATCCAACAGACAGATGAGAAAACAGTCTCAAAGCCTGCAGCAGAGGAGGAGCCGACAGTCTCAAGTTTTGCAGAGGGTGGGGCAACAGTTTCCACTCAGACCTTCGGTTGAAATGTTGTTATTGCGCCATATACCCCCTTATTACCATTATGTTTTGAACAGCTTTTTTTCGCTTGTAGGCCTGCGACTGTGCACAATCATAATATTGGGGTTTGCCTTCCTATAGTATAATGTCAACGCTGCACGGGTAGAAGTAAATATAATATCTAGGGGTATTACAAAACAGCTAAGCAAGTTGATCAAATGTAAAACGAACCTCCGTGATGGTGACTCAAAATCAACATATTCATGTGTGGTTGGCAGTGACCTGGGTCGAAAGGCACACACAAGGGGCACCTGCTGTCAAAAAATTGTGCCAGTACTTGAACTTTTACTAAGATTTGTGGGGCCATAAATGACGAACGAACGTCCGTGAGCACAACATTTCATAAGTTTGTTACAGTTAAATGACTTGCAGGAAATAAATCCATATGGGATATGAGAGACATAACAATGTACTAACAACATCAAACGGTATCAACTTGATGTGAGTGTTTAACATGGTAACATTATTAGAACAATTTTCATGATCGAACGTCCGTGAACGAACGTCCGAGCGAACGTCCGTATCTTAAATAGTTGTCAAAAGGCTTCGAAAATGCCTGATATAAGTTTTTGGTTAGCTGCTTGCCAAATAAAATTGCTGTACCGGTGTCTACGTGCAGATAAGCAGCCTCAGATTCGTAACTGGGTCTACTCTTGCCGGACGTTCGTTTTTATCACGGACGTTCACGAAGATCAGTTTCGGCCCAAACCAAACATTGTATTTGATAGATAGTATTTAAATAGGAAAAATAATGTGGCCCTACTGTGAGTTCATCAGACTGACCCCAGCAATTGATGACAAGGATGCACTTCGCTGAGCAGTGATGATACAAGACGACAGAACGTCCGTGACGAAATCCAGTATAATTTCATACAAAAAAATGTTACTCCGCGAGCAGGAGTAGTTTGCCAACAATTTTTGTAGAATGTGTTCAGTGGGTTCAACCCTTAGTTTTGGCAATAGTTTTTGTTTTGACAACTAAGTAGAATTCTGGTTGTATGGATTTTAATGTATGTTCACGGACGTTCACTTATTATGACCTTTCCTATTGAAATGTACCATGAGATCATATCAATGCCGCTCTACCGCCAATTCTTATGTGATACATGCTCAAGACATGTAAGATAGAAAATATAGACGTTAATGCCTTTAAAGTTGATTAATATTTTTTTTATCAGGTTAAAAAAAATCATAATTTTGTGGAAAATGCCAATTTATGCTATTTTTTCACATTTGAGGTCCTGTGGCATGAAACCAAATGTTTGAAATGATATAAAACTATACATTTTCTGAAAGCCTTAATAATTCTCTTTAATATGAGACCCAAAACAGGTATATCAGAGTTAATGGTGAGACACAGCAAATGATAGAAGCGCTCAAGGTCTGGAAATGGCTAAAAGTGCACTTCTCAAAAATCTGACCCATATACATCAGTGAAAATACAGCTGTTTGTATAAACGTTTAAAAAAGGGAAGAGACCTCGAACATTGTATATGACTAGGCAGCGAGTTCCAGACAATGCCACCCGAGTATATAAGGCTATTTTTATAACATTGTACTTTCGGTTTAGGTAGTATAATATTCAAAGTGTTAGCTGCTCTCGTATTAATATCGTGGCGATCACAAACCATTTCAATTGCATTACATAAGTGAGTAGGAGCTGTTCCATGAACGGATTTGTACATTAGTGTTGCTAAAAAATAATTCATTCGTTGACCTAATGATTGCCATTTTAATGTTTTAATTAAATCTTTTCCATTAACAGTTTCATAATCATAATTAGATGTAACAATTCTAGCTGCCCTTTTTTGTAAGCGATATAATAAATCCTTATTCTTCTGTGAACAATTGCCCCAGACTGTAATCGAATAATCTATACAAGGTTGAATGGTCATATTATACATCATTAATAGAGACTTTTTATCCAAAAATTGGGACATTTTACGCAATGAGTATAATTTACTAGAAATAGATCTAACAAGGTTATGAACATGAGCACTCCATTTAAGTTTATCATCAATTTCTACACCTAAGTACCGAAAGCTATGAACCTGATCAATTTTCTTGTCATCCATATAAACATTTAATTGATGTGTTGAACGTGTATTTAAAAGCATAACTTTTGTCTTATCTACATTAAGTCGTAATCTATTTTGTTCATACCATTTAAACATTAAGTTTAAATCAGCTTGAAAATGTTTCACCAAGTTATCAATATCTGTATCAGCATAATATATAACTACATCATCTGCGAACATATTACATGAACATAATTGTACCGATTGTGACAAGTCATTAATAAATAAAAGAAACAATATGGGTCCAAGAACACTTCCTTGAGGTACGCCATAAAGTATACGTTCAGATTTAGATAATATACCATGACAATAAACTATTTGACTCCTATCCTTTAAGTAACTAATAAACCATTTTAATGAATTGCCTTTAATACCATAATATTCTAATTTTTTTAACAACAATTCATGATTAATGGAATCAAAACATTTAGATATATCAAGAAAACAAGCCGCAACCATTTCATGTTCATTAAATGATTCGAGCCAATCATCGACGGCTCTATGTATACATGTATTAGTTGAGTGATTGGGTAAAAATGCAGATTGATCTATCGAAATTAAATCATTATTACGAAGGTACCGCAACAACTGGCTCTGGACTGTTCTTTTTAAAATGTTCACCACATGACTAGTTACGGAAATCGGCCTATAATTTGATGGATCATTTTTGTCCCCTTTTCCTTTATATATGGGAGTTACCTTTGATATTTTCCAATCTACTGGGACAATACCAAGTTTAAGACTTTCTTCAAATAATACAGTTAATGATTTAGTTATGACAGGAGCAGCTATACATAGCAATTTAGAATCACAATTCAGTATATCCACATTACTTTCATTTCCTAATTTTTCCAATGCATCATTTACATTACTTTCTTTTATACTATCAAACATAAATTCATGTATACATTCAGGGTTTTTCCATATTATATCTTCAGTATTATTAATTTTTACATTTCCAACTAATACAAAAAACTCATTCAATTTATTACCAGTAAGATCACACGGTAATGAATCATCTTTACGTTTTCTGGCTGTAATTTTATTAAGTTCACGCCATAATTTCTTACTATCATTTTTACATGTATAAAGTATATTTTTAGTATACTGTTTTTTATTTATTCGTCTTAATTTAGTAATATAATTTCTAATTTTTATATATTCATCTTTAAAAGAGTCATCATTATCATATTTCATTTTCAAATAATCTCTTTTATAAATTAGTTTAATTATATCTTTCGTTATCCATGGACAATATCTTTGTTTTAAGCGCATCATTTTTAAGGGTGCTTGTCTATTACACACTTCTAAAAACATACATTTCCACTTTATCCACTTTTGATCAATAGTATTTATATCATTTTCATAATCAAAACATTGGAGGGTTTCCTTTAAGTCTAATAAATACTCATCTTTATTAAAAATTTTAAAATCTCGAAACATAACTTCTTTATGCAATTGATTTCTTTTCATAGAATATTCAATGCATGTAAAAATAAGATAGTGGTCACTAATAGAAATTTTCGCCACATCGGACACCAAATGTCTTTTGGGTGTACTAGTTAATATATGGTCTAAACATTTTGATGTCCTATTCGTTACTCTTGTGGGCTTTAGTATCATTTGTGTCAAAAGGAATACATTTTCAATCATATTAATTGGATTATTACATAAATTTTCATCCAATTTATAATCATAATTCAAATCCCCTAATAATACAATATCTTATTCTTCTTGTGATACCTTTTCCAATATATCCAACAGTGCATCAAAATATGATACATCAATATTGGGGGGTCTATATATACATGACAAAATTATAATATCATTTTTATTCAAACATACATCAATCCATAAAGCCTCAAGTGGAATCAGATACTAAATCTGTTCTAATTAAGAAAGATAGCGTTTTCATTATATACATACAAACGGCCTCCACCCCTTTTCTTTTTTAAATTCATTACACGATCTTTGCGAATAAGAAAATAATCATCAATATTTAAATCATTATCATTTATCAAATTATGAAGCCATGTTTCGGACAAACAAAGAACATCAAATTTTATCTTTTTTAACAATAAGCGAATTTCATCAATGTTATCAACTAAACTTCTAACATTTAAATGACCTACTTTAAGGCCATTTTGTCGAAATATGTTCTATTACATTTAGAGTATTCATTATGACTCTGCCTATTTGATAATAATGTATCAACTTTTCCTGTTCTATAATATTACTTTTATGTTCTTTTTTAGCGTCAAACTCGTGAAAGTGTATCTTTATTGGTAATTATACTAAGATGGCAATTTGTAGGATAGGAATTCAATGAACAGTTAACAATTGGAGTAATCGCATTTGATGTCTTTATTTTCGTATTATCCTGAGTCTTTAGAGTGGCACTCTCTTCTTGGCCTACAAGCTAATAACTATTGTAGGGGTAGTACAAGGGCATGTTTTTGCTTTATGTCCAAATTCAAGACAATATGTGCACTGAAGTATGTGCCATGTCTGCATGAATGGGATCTATGGTTCGGTTCTCCACAAAAAGATGCATGTGTTTGGGAGAGTGTGTATTTGATGATTGTAGTCTGATTCAGCAGGGGCTCTGGTAACTGATGCGTACGATCTATTCAAAGATTGAGGGTACGGGGTAGACTGGTGGGGTGGCATCGGACTGTATATCGATTGTAAACAGCCTGATTTGATTGCGGATACTGGTGCGGATGGAGAGGCTGGTGCGGATACTGATAATGGTGAGGTAGCTGTGGGGGATGAGGCCGGGGGCCGGGCGAGTCAATCTGGGAGGTGGATGATGGTGCAATCGGGCGAATCATCGGGTGAGGTGGGTGAGGTGCAAACCGGGCGAGTCATCGTTGGCAGTCTTTAACATGACATTTCTCTAGGTGACCATGGTTAAAATTGCAGGGGACACACTTAAACAGACAAGCTTCATGCCTATAATACAGACCAGTAGGATGATGCTCTCATAACCTGGCCCTGTTTTATTGACAAATTTGTATTTTCAGGATTGTCATAACAATAAAGTTAAATAATGTCATAATTTACTTGCCCCGCACATCTTGTTTTAAGTGAAACGCTTACTATCATCCTGATCATTCAGTCGAATGGTGTGGTCCTCCATTGTTTTTGCTATTTTGAAAACAGACCTTGCTATTGTTAATTGTCCATGGCATTTCATGCATGAACGATTACACCTTTAATTTATACCCTGCATGTAGAGGACTAATTCCCTTTAATTTGATATATGATAATCTACACTTTATCGTACATTAATATGAAATATTTCAACTTTTACAAGTGTCCAGTTTCTTTTTTGCGGAGTATATATTTCAGTAAATTCGGTCCCATATGCGCTGATGAACGCAAATCATATTGGAATATCATTTCCCCCCACATTTGAAAGTGGAGGAGATTGTCCCCCCTCCCTTTGTCATTATGTATGTTTGGTTCCATACTTATAGAGTGGTGAAGTGTGATGTCATAAATTATGTCATAAACATTTTTTTTAGAATTTTTAAATTTGGGCTTCATTTCAGAAAGGGCATACCAATAATGTCCAAATACCGAAAATCAAAGGAATAGGTTACGTATTGGCTGAGATATGTCCATCCAAATGATTTTTTGTCAATAGGCATCAGTGTTATATTGCACTGGTTCATAAATTTATGAACTAGTGCACTATAACACTGATTGCCCATTGAAGTAAAATTCACTCGGATGGGCATATCTCAGCCAATACGTAACCTATACCTTGATATTCGGTATTTGGACATTATTTGTTATGCTCTTTCTGAAATGAAGTCCACATTTGAAAATTCTAAAGAAGTGTTTTTATGACATCATGGCTTCTGTACTCTATATACTTCATATTACGTGAAATTTTTGTCTTAGGTGTGCACAAAATCGCACAGTTTCACGCCCTAAAATACAAAAGCTCCACCCCCTCCCCACTCGGTCGCTTCGCTTCCTCGCAATGTCTCCCCTCCACTTTTGAGAAGTTGTTGACGCCCTTGCTTAGTTTCATTGGAGATCAATGCCCTATACTATATCGATGGCTCTATAGTATACAGGATCACTGCCATCGCATGCAAAGGCTCAATCTCTTTCCCTCGCTATTTCCCGTTTAAAAATACGTTACGAGTAGGTTCACTATTAGGCTGTTTTCGCAACCACGACGACGGTTATTCTACAAACGCTAATCTTAGCGGGGGGGTCGCACTCAGAGCGAAATTTCCGCGTATCGTCCAAAACCTACAACGGTATTCGGCTGAATTAGCAGCGTCTTTTCGCTCTGCGACGCATGTGCGGCGACGGGGGATTTAAATCCGCTGTGGACCGTCCCCGTACTCTGGCTACCGTCGCCGATCTATTTGCAGTTTCGCAATTCTGAATACGCGGAGTTTCACTCGTTCCATTTATCATGCATGTTGTACTATAAGCATACGGTATAGGCAGTACAAATCACAACGTACTGTGGCATGCAGCGCGTGTGTACGAATCAGTGCATGAAACACGTGAGGCAGCGAGCCTCGCCGTCCAAGCGCTCTGATTGGCTGATCACGTACCCGCGTAGCGGCTCTACGACCGACGTTAATTTCGGTCAAATACCGTCCTAGGTTTGGCCGCTACGCGGAAATTTTCGCTCTGAGTGCGACCCCCCCCCCCCCCCCCCCCCCCCCCGCTAAGATTAGCGTTGTAGCCACACTCCCCGTCGCAGAGCGAAAAGACGCTAGCGTCGGGCGTAGAGCGGCGCGGACAGCCCATACTTCAATGGGTCAGCCAGAGGTCAGTGGGGTCAGCCAATCAGCGCGCTTGTTCTCTCGAGCAAGGACACGTTCCCATCGTATCGATGCACGTTCCCCGTATTCTTCACTAAGAAACTGCAAATAGTTCGCGACGTAGCCAGAGTACGGATACGGTCACAGCTGACTGATTCCTCCGTACTCGGCCCTTCCGTAGTCCATTTGCGAAAACAGTCTATTATAATACAATGACAAATAAAAAGACAATAATGACCATACTTCTACAGTGATATTTTTAAACACCAATTTCTAAAATTTCTACACGTGGGAGGGGATAAACCCCCTCCCACACCCCCCCCCCCCCCCCCCCCCCCCCAATAAGTATAGACAAGCACGGATATATACGACGTTCGAGCGTATTTGAGTCTGGTGTGTGTGCATGTGCACGTATTCGATTGTGTTTGTATACTTTATCATGAGGGAGATGATTTAAGTCCTGATTTCTTTAATTCAGTATTATCAAATTTCCTTCCAAGGTATGCACCAGATTGCATTATTTCACCCCCCCCCCCCCCCTCCCACACCCCCTCCCACAACCTACCCCCCTCGGGCGCTACTCGCCCTCGGGCTTGGTCGCTCCGCTCCCTAGCAGTTGTGCCCCCAATCCGTTGACCCTCGCTACGCCACTGCATAGGACTATGGGAGAACTGAAAGAGATGAGAAACAAAATGTTACAACGAGCAATTGAAGGAGAACGTGGTAGAGGTCGTCCACTAATCATGCTAATCCACCGACATCTTGACCTGACGTCTGACAGTGTCTGGAGAAGGAATGAAGGGTGCAACACAATTGGCAGAAGAGTCTTACTAGGGCAGATAGGTGTAACAATCGTTCAAATAGTCATACAAGCACCCAAATTGGCATGTACATTGCCTACGGTTCACTTTTTCGGAATCAACATTGAGCCACGCTAAATTCAACATGGCGGCCATTTTCCAAGATGGCCGCCAAGAAGCTACTTTTTGTCATAGAAATAGAAATAGTTGGTCAATTTCAATGATTTAAGAGTCGATTCCAATTATTTATAGAATGCAAAACCAAATATGCCATATACAGACCTACCTTGTGGCATATACTGAACAATCCAACATGGCGGCCATTTTCTAAGATGGCCGCCAAAAAAGCTACTTTTTGTAATAAAAAATAAATAGTTGGTAAATTTCAATGATTTATAAGAGTTGATTTTAATATTTATAAAATGCAGAAACCAAATATGCCATATACAGACCTACCTTGTGGCATAGGTAGGCATACTGAAAAGTCCAATATGGCGGCTATTATCTAAGATGGCCGCCAAAAAGCTACTTTTTATCATAAAAAAGAAATAGATGGTCACTTTCCAAGGATTTCAGAGTCGATTACAATTATTGGTAGTATGCAGAAACCAAATATGCCATACAGATTTACCATGTGGCATAGGTACTAAAAATTCCAACATGCTTCCATTGGTAATACGACTACAACCAGGTTTGAGAGAACCACTAGAGTTCTTATGAGTAAGATTTGTGGATTTGGACAATGTAACTAGATTCCTTTAAAACCAACTGACACTAATACTAAATACTAGGTCGGACTTAAATTATGGGAATTCATTAGTCGAGATATGTATAATTAATATTTTTTGTAATAAAACACAGCAAGCACTTTGATTTAAATCATCAATATCAAGGATATATCATGTTCTCGAACAGTTCTGATTAGTCTCAATTATTTGCATTAACAAAATAAAAAAATAAAATGTATCCCAAGGCTGTAGCTGGCCTACCATTATTTGAAGTCCAAGTTAGAATTTAATTTCAACTTAGAATCTCAGAATCTTTGTAAAACACCCCATGCGGGTGCTGCACAAATAGTTGCGATCGATTGTAAAGTTGCAATGAATGTGACTAAATGCGCAAATCGGATTGAATCAAATTGAATATTTTCTGACTTGCAATTAATTGCAACTTCACAATGGAGTCAACCTTTTTTTTAACCCTGGACCAGGTTCCGCCTGGTTCTGGAACACATTCAAATATGGAGTATACATTTAATATTGCACGCTTTATCGTAATGTGTGCATTTAAATAAATTATGGTCATGATGGTAGTATCATAAAAAGTGCCATTACCTAGCTGTCTTTGTCAGGTTTTTACAATATAATAGAAAACGAAGCGGAATACAGACTGCTCAATTGTTAAAAAAATATTTTTAAAAATTGAATAATAATAATAATGGACCTGAACAGTTAAGTTCCTGTGGTCATGAAATGAATCGAACTTTGATGTTTATTGGTATCATCTTAACGGACAGACCCTCTTTTGCAAGCCAAATTTCAAAAGTTGTGAGGTTATTGTCCGATATGAAAGAAAATGTCATTTAATAGCATGCCTGAAAAAATTAGGGCTTGAAATCTTATTTTCGTGGAGTTATAGACCTAAAACTAATAAACCGTCGTCCAACATTTAATTGTGCATTATACGTGTATTCACCCGGTGAGAAAGTTCGCCCACGAATACCACGGAGTACTACATCGCTATGCGTGACCCCTACGTGACCCGCGCTAGCTACGTGACCCGCGCACAAATAACAACGGCATAAGCGGATACTAAACAAAATAAGAGCATTATACAACGGCACCAGCTATGTAAATTAATGAATCAATACAAAACATAAGCAATAAAAAACATACAAATACATAAGAATATATGTTCTCAATGTATTAATTTGTTTAGATGTGTTTAAATTGCGATAAAATTATACAAAATTCATTCAAAACATAACCTTTCACCATTTGAATCAGATACGGGGGAGGTGTGTGTGTGTGGGGGGGGGGGGGGGTGGAGTATGGACGAAGTGTAACTGAAGGCTTACATGGCAAGTTCAAAGCAGAGTCTCTTACAAGTTCTTAAAAGAGGTACACTGTGAAGCTTGAAAGGGGGTAGTATTGGCCCCAGAAATGGCTTATAGGACCTTCTAGGAACACAACCTGGGTGGACAACCTAGCGGATCATCTGCTGGAAGTCCACATTAAGCGTAAACTAAAAAAAACGTCTACACCAAACCACTCGCTGCAGTCATCTCTGTCAGGTATATGCTGCACCTTTATTCATTAGTTTATCCAGTCCACATCATGATCTGAGTCGTGTCATCAGGGATAAAGAGCTGTAGTCGAGGTCCTGGCAGCAGTGGAAATCAAACCGTTCACAGCAACAGCGTATTCCTTCTGGAATATATCAAATGAGCAGTGTTCTAGTTTAATAAAACCTTACCAGCGTAAAAAGGAGTATATAAAGGGCACTTACAGGGTCCTACTCTGTTTAAGAACCCGGCATTATGAGAAGTGGTAGGAAGGCTAGCCTCGTGAAGTTCTTACAAGAGGAAACCAAAGTGCCAGACCAAATGTTTCTGATTTGCCTAAGGATAACAGAAAGAACATCAATGGTAGTTGCTGCAATATGCGCTGTATGGCACTGGTCCTTTCACAAAGGCGAAACATTTCAAGTAATAAATTGCCTATTGTTACACAAATCTTTTGCTGACTTCAGCAGCATGGAACCGCCTTCTTCAAGAAAGAACAGTTATTCTGGCACCCTTTGACACATCCACATGATATCATCTTGCCCAGGCTTACTGGGTAGCTGACACTAGAACTGCTTTTCCGTCATTCAGGGACTATCCAACTATGTACACGATGGAATGTTTCACTTGCGGGAATGTGCGCATTCTTGTCAATGATGAGCAGCTCGTTTGAGACGAAGGAGAAAAGTGTCCTCTTTAGTAGGCAGTAGCTTCAAGAGAGTTGACTTATTGTTCAAGAACTTATAAGCTCTCAGTTTTCCCGATTGGAATCTTCAAACTGGTCCGCTTTGGAGGTGTACACATCCATGATGGTGAGTTCTTGTGTCCGAATGATAATGTCATCTGAATAATTCATCGGCAGGGTTTTATTTTTACCAGCAATGTCGGTATGTTCGTATTCTGGGCTGTCCTCGAGCCACATCTCTGAGAGATCAGTGAGACGTCTTGAACCATGATATATGCATATATGCTTATGAAGTCAGTGTCATTGACATGAATAACTACTCTGTCGACTCTGTTATAACTGTTAACTACTCTGTTGTAGAATGTGTAAAGTAAGACCTTTGTAACAGCCTCTTCATGACTGTTCTGTAGATTGAAGGACAGGAACCTCCATAGAAGACCCCACTGTAAGAACAACACTTTTTTTCTTTCTTCTTTGAATCTAACACCAATGTACAGATGGCTTGACCAAGCGAAGGTTCAAGCTGTCCATAATCACACCACCTTTCACAGGGGAAGCTCAAAAGGTTTGTTTTGGTAGCTTGATACCCAGAAAAACTCCTGTGGATCAGGATGTGCACATTTCCCACTGACTTTCAAAGACTTTGGCTGATTTGGATAGGGCATACCTCTGCTCCTGTTCAGCAGACTTCAGGCTGGTTTACTGTATCTGTAACTACAAAAGTGTATGATATCAGTACCGAAGGAAATTCTTCCAGCAACAGATTTGCGTGCGATTCAGTGACCGCTTGAAATGTTTCAACTTTATGAGATGGCCAGTGCCATATGGCGCATATTACATCAACAACCAATGTGCTTACAGTTCGATTATCATTGACCTTGACTACAACCTCTTTATCACTGATGACATGATTCTGACCAGATTTATGGTGTGGGCTGGATGAATGTAGATGCAGCATAGAGGGAGCATAGATCTCAACTCTGAAGAGGTGGCTGCATTTAGTGGGTTTTTTTGTTGTTGATGGTTTTCAAGTTCCGCTTCCTGTGGGCTTCCAGCAGCTAGTCCGTGAAGTTGTCCCACAAGATTGTGTTTCTAAGGTCCTATGAGACATTTATGGGGTCAACCTCATGAGCCAATCATGTTCATGTCTGTAATACCTCCTTTGCAAGCTTCACGATGTATCTTATTTAGACCTAGAATGAGACTAACCCTCAACGTGTATTGTAAGCCTACAGACACACTTCGTCCAAACTGGGTGGTTAGACCTCGATTATAATTATGTTTGGAGTACATTGAACGCCCCTTTCCCTCTTCCCCTGTATCTGATTCAAGGGATAACAGCTTTATATGTGATTTGTTTGATATATTTCGTATCATTTGATAGTAATTTAACCAAATCTAAACAAATTATGACAACTCCTATTCTTATGTATTTCTTTGTTTTGTATTGCTTATGTTTTGTATTGTTTATTAATTTACATAATTATTATTATTATATAATGTTCTTAATCGTTATCTAAAATGTAAATTAAGTTTTTAAAGATTGAAATATAGCCTATTTTTAATTTTGAAGAATTAAGTTGACTTGTATACATAAGCGCTGTATACGAAATTTCATGTCCGTGTGTGACGCATCATGTTGTAACGACGTTTGACACGGTAACCAAGTATGCAATATGCTCAAATTTGATATCAAACGATGCGCAGGACTCTAGGGAAGACCTCTGTGAAAAAAAAGCTGGAATCAGCAGGGCATTGTGGTTTAATTGTGCAAGATATGTGACTTGGTATTCATGACCCCTGAGGCTGAAACACACTATTTAGCTGCATAAGGGGTGAATATCTTAAAGGTAAAGGCCAGTTTTGGAAACGCCCCCCTCTCAAAAAAATGAAATGGAAGCTCTTATTACCAATAATGTGAAAGAATATAATTGTACTAATATAGGATTATCCAAATTTGGCCAAGAAACCGCCTACTAATTGATATATTTGCAAAATTATAACTTGATCTGCTGCAGATAGAGATCGCCAACTCCGGAATCGCCCGTACGCTACGTACAATGACCACGTGCGAGTACACGAGGTGTTCGTTTTTACGGGCTTGTCCCCAGCTTGTCGATATCTCCCCCAGCGCTAGCGGCGTGGACAGGTCCGAACTGGCGGTGGATTTATAAATTTCACAGGCGGATATTGGATTTCTTCCGATATTTCTGTATTTAACGATGCTTAGGTTCCGATTTTAACACACAAGCCCTATTTCAATACTTATTCAACAATAATGATCAATATAGATGTATTCGGCTTCTCTCCCAAAAGTGGAATTCATCTTTAAAACCCATCCTGTGGACTTCCAGTAGCTAGTTCGCGAGGTTGTCCACATAGGTTGTGATCCTAGGAGGTCCTAGAAGCCATTTCTAGTGGCCAACCTTTTACAACAGGCAAAAGCTGCAAAACCCCCTTTGCCCCCTGGGTAGATTGTATTATGACGTCACAGTGAGAAAGAGAGGGGTTATATTATGACGTCACAATGACTTGACAACATATCACTTCGAAAAGCCACAGGCTGAAAGTGTAAAGATGTGTTACTTTTGTCATATAATATAACATATGTTAACTTTGTTGTCGGGGAAAATCATGGAATGTTCCCTCGGGATTTGAAAGGCTATTTCGTCCTCGACTATGTCTCGGGACTTATAATCTTACATCAATAGCATTTCCAATCCCTCGTAGAGGAACATTCTGTGATATCCCCTCCACCCCCAGTTAACATCTGTATATATTATGATGACGTCATAATGAAGGTAAATTGAGCATTCCCATTGGTTGATTACCGATGCTTAATCCGGTATAATCAATGGTAAAGTTATAATACATATGTATTATAACTTTTCAGTATGTACAAACTGACCATAGAGAGCCAAACGAGCTGCGCAGGGGATTGCCTTGGAGTGCGTAATGTGCTCTAGAGCACATGCGCTTGTTCTTGAATAGGGAAAATGCGCAGAGCGCGCAATTATTTCTAATACGCGCTAATACGCAGGGCCGACAATGGCCGCCATTGATATTTTGCTTGGCTCAATGTTGTTTCCCAAAAAGTGGACCAAAGGCAATACACGTGCCGATTTGTGTGCTTGTATGAAAATTTGAACGATTCCTGCGGGGTTAAGCACTTATCTGCCCCACTATACGCATCTTTTGATACCAAATTTGTGTGCGTCGTGACTATGGTCCTGGTGTTACATGTCATTTTAAAGGGGTAGTTCAGTTTTGGTAAAGAGGGCGCTGTACAAAATATTTTTTGTGAGGTGATGAAAAAATGAGTGTAAAATTTGAAAGAGCATACAATTTTAATGGAAGAATAAACTTTATTTTATAAAAATCGATTCAGAAACGGCTGAACTATCAATAAATATATCCGATCGTAATAAATCTGGGGCCCAGATTTATTCGACGATTTTTAAAACATTTTTTTAAATGCCTACACTTTTTCAAAAATGTTCAAAAGAGGTTTGGAAATAGTTGTTGATGATCTCACTATCTAATCATTATTTCAACAAAACCCCGCATGCATAATTTTGTATGAAAACTGGTTGAAACCAATGCTTTTTTAGAGAGCGCCCTCTTGTGTTTTAATTGCTCTTTTTGAATGATAGCAGGCTTTTTAATTAGTCGTTTGTAATTTTCTATACCTTTCAAGCATGGTGGAGTTATAACTATTAGTTTGTGATGTGATTGTGCAGGTTTTGGTTATTAAGCTCAGCCTTACCAAAAGTGTACTACCCCTTTAAGGTCACATGTCGTACTAAAAAATGCCGACGAAAATTTCCATTCATTTGTGTGTAAATGGCATAGAGATGTTCCCCTTTTTTATTGATTCAAAAACAGTTGGAATCTTTACTCATTCGACTATTCGTTAATTTAACACATTGTTAAAACTGTGTCAAAACATTGTTTAAAGGGATAGTTGAGTTTTGGTAGAGAGGGCGCTACACAAAATAATTTTTTTTGTGAGATAATGAAAAACTGAGTGTCAAATTTAAAAGAGCATACAATTTTAATGACAGAATAAACTTTATTTGATCAAAATCGGTTCAGAAATTGCTGAAATATACAAAAACATAACCAGATTTTGTAATAATTGTGGGGCCCCACATTTATTCGATAATTTTGAACCAGCCGTGAAAATTTTTAAATGCTTCCTCTTAAAAAATTACAAAAGAGGTGTTTTAATAGTTGTTGATTATCTCTCTATCTAATCACTATTTCAACAAAACACCACATGCACAATATTTTATTTTAAATGGTTGAAACCGATGAGTGTTTAGAGAGCGCCCTTTTGAGTTTCAATGGCTCTTTTTTAATGATAATAGGCTTTTTACTTTTTTTTAACTTTTACTCATTTATAATTTTGTATTCTTTTCGAGCATGGTGGAGTTATAACTATTAGTTTGTAATGTAATGGCGCAGGTTTTGGTAACTAAAATTCAGTTTGACCAAAACTGTACTCTCTTTACCAGAACTTAACTATCCCTTTAATTGGCGCGTAACAGAAAAGTCGATTGAAATATCCTTAAAGGGATAGTACAGTTTTGGTCAAACTTAATTTAAAGGGATCTAGTAACTTTGCTGACATGTGCATAAAGTGATGAGTGGTTGATACAATGTATATTGTTGTTATTTGATATGTTCACTGGGTGTTGTGTGAACATTTCAAGTTAAATGTACGTTATATGGTCGAGTAATGAGCAAAAAAGCAAAGTGATATTCACTAACTCATTGCACTCACTTTGTACACGGTTTTGACGATCCAGTGGATTATTCAACATCTGAACACTTCAATCGTACATATCTTTTTAACGAAAGGGAAATTTGAAAAACCGAAACCTGTCCCATGCTTGTATTGTTAATACGACTACAACAAGGTATGAGGGATCTGCTAGAATTCCAATTTGATTTTGAGGATTTGGACAATGTTACTAACAAAACCTGCATCATAACATTACATTGCAAACTATACAAACGTATACCGGTAGGCATACTCCACATTGCTCAAAACGTATACAAAATTACAAACAAGTAAAAAACCTGTTATCATTCAAAAAGAGCCGTTAAAACTCAATATGGCGCTTTCTAAAAACTTATTGGTTTCAACCATTTTTAATACAAAAAGTGTGCATGTGATGTTTTGTTTAAATAATGATTAAATAGATAGATCATCAGAAACTTTTTAAAAACCTCTTGAAATTTTTTGAAAAGGTGTAAGCATTTTATTTATATTTTTTACTATTATCGAATAAACCTATGGGGCCCCAGGTTTATTTATTTATTTTATTTATTTTATGGATATATTTATTGATATTCAGCTGTTTCTGAACCGATTTTGATGAAATAAAGTTTATTCTGTTATTCAAATTGTATGCTCTTTCAAATTTGACACTCAGTTTTTCATTACCTCACAAAAAATGTATTTCGTGCAGCGCCCTCTATGCCAAAACTAAACTTTCCCTTTGAAGGCAATCCTAGCCTTTTGACTTTATTACTGGATGTGATGAGAGCATAACTCCTGTCATTTTTAGTCACTTATTTAATTTTGAATATTCCCAATAACGAAAGTAATTAATATTTTAAGGACCACTGTCGTCTGCTTTGAATGCCCACGGGAGGCGGCCATTTCTTCAACTTCTCCGCCTGCCACGTCATTTCACCGCGAGTGAAATCGTGGGTAATTGAGGATTTGGACAATGTTACTAACAAAACCTGCATCATAACATTGCAAACTATACAAACGTATACCGGTAGGCATACTCCACATTGCTCAAAACGTATACAAAATTACAAACAAGTAAAAAACCTGTTATCATTCAAAAAGAGCCGTTAAAACTCAATAGGGCGCTCTCTAAAAACTTATTGGTTTCAACCATTTTTAATACAAAAAGTGTGCATGTGATGTTTTGTTTAAATAATGATTAAATAGATAGATCATCAGAAACTTTTTTAAAACCTCTTGAAATTTTTTGAAAAGGTGTAAGCATTTTTTTTATATTTTTTACTATTATCGAATAAACCTATGGGGCCCCAGTTTTATTTATTTATTTTATTTATTTTATGGATATATTTATTGATATACAGCTGTTTCTGAACCGATTTTGATGAAATAAAGTTTATTCTGTTATTCAAATTGTATGCTCTTTCAAATTTGACACTCAGTTTTTCATTACCTCACAAAAAAATTATTTCGTGCAGCGCCCTCTATGCCAAAACTAAACTTTCCCTTTGAAGGCAATCCTAGCCTTTTGACTTTATTACTGGATGTGATGAGAGCATAACTCCTGTCATTTTTAGTCACTTATTTCATTTTGAATATTCCCAATAACGAAAATAATTAATATTTTAAGGACCATTGTCGTCTGCTTTCAATGCCCACGGGAGGCGGCCATTTCTTCAACTTCTCCGCCTGCCACGTCATTTCACCGCGAGTGAAATCGTGGGTAATGTCATATTGAATAAGTTTATATATTTGTTATGAAAATTATGTTGGTTTCCGGACCTTTGTATCATCTTGTGTATCGTACCGAAAATAAATAAATAAATACATAATAAATATCATTATGTTTAAATCGTACATGATTTGGCATATTTGACAAGTAAAACTTACTGAAATCGACTTTTCACTTTTATAATTATGTAACCAATGGATCGCCATACGTTTTTATCAAATTTACTTCTGATCCCTCCCCATTCATATTATCTCAATGTTTTATATTTCACTAACCTGTTCTATTCTCTGTATAGTTTTGTTGTAATCTCTATATGTAATGTTGTTTTTGTTCTAATATAATTTTACTTGTGTTGTGACTTTGTATGAATTGTGGAAATAAAGATGGCAATTGCCCAGGGGAGACCTATAGTTGAATTGAATCGAAACAATACTGAAGAGGAATTTTATATTCCAGCTCAATTGGGTGTGTAAAGCCTTCATCAACACAGAGCGGACTCGACCCGATCCGCCTGGGTTTCAGTCTGTTCAGCTCAGTATACGTTGCTTCAGCTTCAGGACTCCTGTTTTGCCGGTCAAGAGCCAGTCGGAAATCATTCGAGGGTGATTCGACATGTTGAATTGTCTCCGACTGAGCGAAACCGACTCTAGCCTAACTGAAAACCAGTCGGATCGGGTCGAGTCGACTCTGTGTGTGGAGGGCTTTAGTCGTGACCGATATTATGACTGATTGTTCGCAGTTAGACCGAAAATCAGTCTCTGTTCCGACGGTTGTTCCACTGACTGCGTCTTGTTCCACGGACCTCTTCACATCACGAAAACCATACAGAGTCGGGTATTACTGACCAGTTTGCAGTATACATCGTTATCCACTTTGTGCCAGTTTACATTCTGTGCACTGTATGATGACATACCAACACTTTTCCAGTTTTCACTCAGAAGTCTTCGGTTTAGCGACACTAGTATTCATAAGCGTCGATCACGTGTGGGGGGGGGGGGGGGGGGTACATACCCCAATATTTAAGGTGCGGGGTGGCCTGTATTATTACCACCCCCCCCCCCCCCCCCCCCCCCCAAACAAACAAACAAACAAAAACAAAAACAAAATAATAATAAATACAAAATATTTGGGGCTCAGAAATATGAAATTACATTCAAATGAAGGGACATTGCCCCGTCTTATTCATTATGTGAGGCCTCTCGTTATGCCCACTAAAATTTAGCTTACTTACTAACTAACTGTATTACGTATTTACATAGTAAGTTATGAACAACATCTTTAGTTCTGGATAGCGAAAATCTTAAACCTTCCGGAGGCTCCGCCCCATGGACACCTTATTGAGATTACCAATGTGGGTATCCTTTGACTGATTCCATTCAGGGGTCCATCAGGGTGCTTGCAATGTGCACTTAATAATCATAACATTTATAAACAGCTAAATAAATTTTTTTTTAATTTAACGGGGGCTCTGGGCCCCGGAAGGGACTAAATAGCG